>JAKCWG010000280.1:0-128373 GCA_021464415.1 Lonicera japonica | reverse complement strand
TCATGATGGTATTAGCTTCTCTTCGAAGTGGGTGCCATATCTGAGATTGATCTCGTGTGGGACCCCATATCGGCAAACAATATTCCTTTTGATGAATCGGGCTACTTCTTTCTTGGCATCCAGGGTCTGGTAAAACTCGGCTTTCACCCATTTGGTGAAGTAGTCGATGGCCACTAGTATGAATTCATGGCGTTGCTGCTTTGGGAGAGATCTTCCCAATGACGTCGATTCCCCAGGTTGTAAAGGCAGGGGAGGGAGCAGTCATGTTGTACAACTCTTTTGGAGGAAGCTTCTGGGATTTAGCATAAATTTGGCACTTGTGACAACGGCGTACGTGGTTAGCGCAGTCAGTTTGCAGGGTAGACCAGAAATAACCTTGTCTGATGATTTTGCGGGCAAGTGTATGTCCGCTCATATGGGGTCCGCAATCGCCCCCATGTATCTGATCCATCATTCTGACTGATTCTTCTTTGGTGAGGCATTGAAGATGAGTCCCGTCGTAGTTCCTCTTATACAATCTTTCGGCACAAAGTATGAACCCTGACGCTAATCTTCTGAGCGTGACCCGTGTTTTCTTGTCTGTTTTCTCGGGATACTAATGGTTCTTCAGCAGGTTCCAGATATCGTAAAACCAAGTGATTGAATCCCCTTCCCCTTCATTCTCTACCTCCAAGGCCATGCAGTGTGCGGGTTCTGACTTCTTTTGTACCGTAAGAGTTATTTCTTCCATCCCCTCCGGGATATCGATCATAGATGCCAGGGTTGCCAGTGCGTCAGCAAAACTGTTCTGAGACCTGGGGAGATATTAAAACTCCGCATGCTTGAACTTTCCGCGATATCCTCCATCGGGCCGAGGTAAGGACAATTTCTCATCTTTGATCTTCCATTCTTTCAGAACCTGGTGGACCACTAGTGCTGAATCTCCGTATACCTGTATCTCTTTATACCCTTTTGAAGAGCGATCTCTAACCCGAGTATGCAGGCTTCATATTCAGCCATGTTGTTGGTGTAGAAGAAGTCCAGACGATATGATACCGGGGAGTGAGTTTGGTCTGGAAAGACTAACAGGATGCCTATCCCGTTTCCATTTCGATTGGCGGCCCCATCAAAGTATAACTTCCAGTCTTCATCGATCTCGACATTCATGATGGTTTTGTCTGGGAAATCGGCTTCTCCTAGCATGTCTCCGAATATTGGATTGTAGGCCAGGTAATCAGCTATGATCTTGCCTTTGACTGCCTTCTGGGTCATGTAGGTGATGTCGAATTCGGAGAGTAAAAATAGCCATTTTGCCATTCGGTTCGAGAGAGCCGGTTTCTCGAAAAGGTATTTTAACGGATCAATCCGTGATGTCAGGATGACTGAGAAAACTAGTATGTAGTGCCGTAGTTTCTGTGTTACCCAGACGAGAGCGGTGCATGATTTCTCCAATGGTGTGTAGTTCATCTCAAATGGGGACAGTTTCTTGCTAAGGAAATAGATGGCCTGCTCTTTCCAAGTATCAGTCAGGTGTTGGGTTAGCATTGCTCCTGCGGCTGAATCAGTGACGGTTAGGTACAAGATTAATGGTAGTGCGGTTTGTGGTGGGGCTAATACTGGGGGGTTGGAGAGATATTCTTTGATTCTATCAAAAGCTTCCTGGCACTGATCGTCCCACTCTCTCGGTGAAGATTTCCTCAGGAGTTTGAAGATGGGCTCGCAAGTCTGAGTGAGCTGAGAGATGAACCTACTGATGTACTGTAGATTACCCAAAAATCCCCGGACTTCTTTCTCGGTACGAGGCTTAGGCATTTCTTGGATAGCTTGAACCTTGGCAGGGTCTACCTCGATTCCTCTCTTACTGACAACATAGCCTAGGAGTTTTCCCTTGGTCACCCAGAACACACATTTCTGCGGATTGAGTCTCATCTGGTACTGGCGGAGCCGATCGAAGAAGGCTCGCAGAGCTGGTACGTGACCTTCCCTCTCCTTTGATTTGATTATCATGTCGTCCACATACACCTCTACTTCTTTGTGGATCATATCGTGAAAAATAGCGGTGGCTGCCCTCTGATAAGTTGCCCCGGCGTTCTTCAGCCCAAATGGCATCACGGTGTAGCAGTACGTTCTCCATGGTGTGATGAATGTTGTTTTCTCCTGGTGATTCGGGTGCATCTTGATCCTGTTATATCCGGCAAAACCATCCACAAATGACTTCAGGGTGTGGTTGGCAGTGTTATCTACTATCAAATCGATGTTAGGCAATGGAAAATCGTCTTTTGGACAAGCTTTATTGAGATCTCGATAATCTACACACATGCGGACCTTCCCATTTGCCTTTGGAACGGGCACAATGTTGGCTAACCATGAAGGGTAATCGATCACCCGCAAAAACCCTACACTCAGTTGTTTCATCACTTCTTCTTTTACTTTTAGGGACCATTCTGGCGTAAGTTTTCTTAACTTTTGCTTGACAGGTCTGAACTCCGGCTTGGTGTGTATCTCGTGCATGACTATCTGACTGTTCAATCTTGGCATATCCGCATAAGACCAGGCGAAGACATCCACGTTCTCTTTCAGAGTTTGTGTGAATTCCTCTTTTTCTGTTTCACTCAGGCTTGCCCCAATGCGGACCTCCTTTCTTTCCACTTCTGTCCCGAGGTTAATTACAAGAGTGTCTCCTTCCTCTCTCTGTATACGCTGCTTCTCCCGTTCAGGGTATTCGTTCAGTCTTTCCAACTCCATATAAGCAATTACAGAATTAAAAATAACGGGATAACGCAAAACAGAGTTTTCTTCATTGATAATAGTATTTACAGGTAAAAGTTTAAAAAGTAAATCTAGGAGTGGCTCTTCCCTAGCCTTACTCTCACTCTCACCTCTCACCCTTACAATTTCACTCTTTTCCCCTTCTCTTTGGTAGTCTGGATCAGCGTATATCAGGTGTACAGGGTCGTCCCTTGGCTCGTTATCCCCCAGAGCCATGATGTCGAAGAGATCTCCGATCATTTCTTCTTTCTCATCCTTCTTGTCTTCATTTTCTTCCTTCGACCCGATTGTCAATTTGGTAGAGAAACTGTGCACGATGTTTTCCTTGACATATAGATCCTCTTCATAGAAGATTTCCCATCCCGAAAGGTTCTCTCCGTCGCTGTTTCCCAAGGTTCCTGAAAATCGTAAAAGGGGAAGTCCTCCCCTTCTTTGACAAAAAAACCCGTTCAGAGAGCTAAAACTCGGATACTGATGCCCTTGGCCCCTTTTTTGTTGATCGTCTTCTTCAGTGTGTTGGTACCCCAAACCTTCCCTTTCGTACCTCGTTACTGGTTCCAAGGCTTGAAGTAGTCCTGGCTGTCCCATTCCCAGACCGGCTCCAGGCAAGTATTTCATCATTCTCAGCATATTTGTGATCTTGGTGCTAAGACCGAAGATATTGTCAGGGGGAAGATATTCGATTATCTGGGTGCTGAGAGTTTGTACTTGAGGCTCGTAAGAAAAGCCTCCCAACTTTATGCTCTGGCTCCCGATTCCTAAAACAGGTAACTCCAGATCTACCAAGGTCCTTTCAGGATCTCCTTGGATGGTGATTATGTTCCCTTCAAACGGTATCTTGATCTTTTGGTGTAGGGAGGAGGGGAGTGCTCCTATGTCGTGTAGCCATGCCCTTCCCAATAGTAAGTTAAAACTAGAGAGAATGTCTATGATTTGAAAGTCGGCCGGAAAGTTTTCGGGACCGACCATGAGATCGAGCTTCAGAGAACCCAAAACGGTTCTCCTGGTGTTGTCATAGGCCCTGACGATTACGGTGGATGGAGAAAGCTCTGAATCCAGGATACCCAAGCATTTAGCGGTCTTCAGGGGGCAAACGTTTATGGTTGACCCATTGTCAATGAGAACCTGTGGAAAAATGACAGACTTCTTTGGATTGTGAGTGACCCGATCATGTTTGGCAGTTGTTCTGGTGTGGAATCGGGTGATATGATGGCCTCGTCAAGGAGTTTGATGAAGGCGGTCCTGTGAGGTTTGGAGGCAACCAAGAGGCCCCAAATGGTGATGTGGGCCTGGGTTTTCTTCAACTGTTCTAACACTTGATCTTCTCCTACTTCCTTAGGAGGTGATGATTTCTCGGCATCCATCGGTGGTGGCTGGTATACCCTTCCTGAACGGGTAATCTGTTGTATCCAGAGGGATGTTGAGTCTGATCCTTCTGAGATTTCTGACGTCTCCGGCTCTTCTGACCAACTGAAAGTCCCGGAGGAGGTTTCTGTCATACAGATTGTCTCCTTAGGGGGGCTCGGGGTTTTCATGGCAGTTTCTTCTTATCTTGGGTCCATCCTATCCCAGCTTTCCCAGGATTGGTTTTGATTATGAGTGGCTGCGAGATCCCCTGATTTGTCTTTCCTAAGCCCCGCCCGGGTAGAAAGTTCATCTTGGCCATCCATTGGTCGATTATCGGATTGAGGCCTGGGGCAACTTGTGCTTTTGCTGGTAACATAACGGGTGCCTTATAGGCTGGGTCATCCCGAATGAGTCCTACGGGGTCAAAGCCTTCTTCATCAGTGGTCAAGTCGTTAATTCCCGCAGGTGGAGCATGATTGGGAAGGGGGTTGTTGGTAACATTGGGCCCGTCGGATGCGGGGATGGTTCCAGCTTCAATAAGGTCCTGGATACGATGGCGAAGAGCCAAGTAGCGTTCCGTGTCATGGCCCGCTGCTTGATGGTATGCACAGTTCTCATTCATTCTCCAGGTGCTGGGAATAGGGTTTGGTGGGGGGGCGCGGGTTGAGTGGGGTGATCAATCCGGCCTTTCGGAGTAGTTCCAGGCTTTTGACTAGGGTAGTGGGAAGGGTGCAGAAATTCCTCCTTTTTTTGGCCTCGGTGCCCGAAGAGTCTCCTTGTGCAGGCCAACTCATTGGAGGGACTTGTTGTGACTGTTGAAACGGATTTTGTTGATATGGGTATGAGCTTAGTTGATTCACGGCTGTAGTGGCTGTCTTTCTCCCGGTGTATGCGGCTTTCTTGGTATCGGTTTCAGCTTTCTTGGCCAACTCTTCTTCCACTTGTGATCCCATACTAAATAGGGCTCTGAAGTGTGGGAATACATGCTTCCCCATGAAACTCAGTACGGCTGGAGTGAAGTTCTTCTGAATGATTTCTAACTGCTCTTCTTCATCGGGCCGCTTGGACATTTGGGAGGCCATTTCCCTCCAGCGCGTGACGAAATCGCTAAAGCTTTCTTTCTTGCCTTGCTTCGCCATCTCTAGGTGTTTACGGGTAATTTCCAAACTCTCGTTGGACCCGTACTTGGTCATGAACTCTTTCACAATATCTCCCCAGGTCTTCGTGTGGTGTCTTTCCAGATCAAAAAACCATCTCAGGGCGGCCCCCGTGAGAGTCATGTGAAAGGCCTGGGCCAGCTCCGGCTCTCCACAGCCGGATACTTGCATGGATCTGATGTAGGATTGGAGATGGGTTTTGGGGGGTGTGGTCCCTGTGAATTTGGTGATAGAAGGGAGCTTGAATCCCTGAGGCAGTCTGGCTTCTGGGTAGAGGGAGAAGGCGTTCATATCTGTGATCTCGTCTGCCCCTTTTATTAGAAAAATCCCTCTTTGTAGAACTTTCATCTGCTCCTTTAGTTTCTTCATCTCTTCGCTCTCTCTTGACACCTCGTCGGGCTGTTTCCGAGCTATAACAGATTCCGCATATACTGCCCGGAGTTGGTTGATATCTGGGTATTCATTGGGAGAGGCTACTGGGGCCGGTGGTGGAATAGGCCTTATGGGGACTTGTGGCCATGGCTGGTATTGGGGGTCAAATCCGGGTTGTACTTGGGGTTGTGGCCAAACTATGGGTGGCTCTTGTTGCTGATAAGTGGGGCCCGAATCTGGGGCCCATTGATTGTTGGGATCGATCTGAACGGGACCGGCTATGATAGGGCCCGTTTGGGGTGGATTAGTTCCTTGAACTGGGGGGAGTACTTGAGAAGACTGTCCTTGGTTCGGATCTCGATTCGGTGGTAGTCGATCAAACCCCGGTGGTGCAGTTCGTTCGGCTGACAATTCTTCTACTCGGATCCGGGTACCCTGCTGCTCGTTCGTGAGGTTTGCTAGATCCCTGCTGACGGTCATAAGTAGACGGTCATAAGTAAACGGTGCATCTCGGCTAGGGTTGGCTGAACTGATGATGCCTCGGCTAGGCTCTGATCTGTCTCTCGATTCTCGCGTTCATCGGCCATTTCAGGTGTGCTTGGTCTTACTAGTCTCCCGGTGTGATCTCGATCGGCCCAATCTTCCAGTCTGTCATTGCTTCACGACTGTAGACGAAACCACGTGGCGAAGATGAAGGAAGACTGTGATGTGATTCGATTTTTGCCAAAAGAACCACTAAAAATTGCCGAGAAGAGCCTCGGATTTTAAAAGGGTGTCAAAAAGTAAGCCGTAAGGTGGTACATCCCCTACGGCTGTTTGACAAGTATTTTAACTCGACTCGATCTTATATGCAGCGCAGGTGTACGAATGGTTAAGGCTTCAGGCTCCCTCTTATTTGGCAAGACCTTGAGATATACCCCAGGGGCGGGCACGTGCAAGAGCCTTTTGATATACTTCCCGGGTACGTGAGTGTTCTCGTCACTCGATATACCTCGGGGGCGTACTTGGCCAAGGAGAGTGGAAGTAAATGCTTTCGGTTTATGTTGGCCCAAGCAAGCCAACTCCCTACTCACTTATAATACTTCCGAGGGTTTGGGGTAAATTCACACTCGTAGAACCAATGCATGATTTTTGATAGTGCGTGCGAAAAAGTTTGGGTTTACAAATATTTTTATCTTGATTACGTATTTTTGAAAAAACTCCCTTTTTCAGAAAAATGTTTCTTCTCAATCAATTAACATAAGTAGAGAAAGCAGTAAAAGCAAGTATTCAATAGATAAACAAAAGTCCACATATAAGAGTCTAGTTTTCTAGTGTCCCCAGCAGAGTCGCCACTGTGAGAATCCGCAAATGCGACCCCCCGGGTCTCGTCCCCGTTCGGTTGGGCGTCTGAAACGTCGGAACGGATTCCGTCGTTCCATTTGCTGGAGTGTCTCTTTTGATTCATATCATGTGTCCCTATGTTCTATTTCTAGATGCAAAGGATTTGTTCAGAGTCACCAGTACGTTTTACGGGAAAACGGACAAAATGGTTGTGTAAGAGGAAAGGCTTCAGTTAAGCCTTTCTCTACACGTTTGTCTACGAAACCAGGATTCTATAGGGTTTGGAAACTATTTTACGGTTTGGGAAGGTGTTAAGCACCCATTCCGCCCTTTCGGTCTCTAGTGGTCTTTATATGTTTATTCTATGTTGAAAAACTTGGATGCTTTTACTGATAGCCTACTACTTTCTAAGTGAAAACCCTAATTCTTGGGAAAAACGGGAAAAGGGATAGAAAACCTTTGTGTTCCAAGATCCGATGTTTCGTTTTGAGAAATGTAAATACAAGTGACAAAAGTTGTTTTCTTTAGAAATGGAGTTTCCCGTATTATTTCTCGAATAATGACGGTTTTCTCGAGTTTTGACTATTTTTCGTAAAAGTCCGGATCTTATAATGGAATTAATTTCAATATGGAATTGGAACTCTTGAGGGGAGTTTTACCGGACGTATCACAATCTATGAAACAGATAGGATATATCGGGTTTTTAATTCCCAAGTAAGTTTTACCGGTCCGGGTTTGAAAACAAGATTTTATCCGGATGGTAATGTACTTACTCTTCTGGTTTTACAAATGGTTTTATCAGGGTCTTTTGTTTTGAAAACGATAGACTATTTGTAACTGGGCAATAAGTTTATTCAAAAAAAACGTGGACAAAATAACAGAAATAAAACAAGTACACAAATATTTAATGTTAAATACTAGAAGAGACTTTCTTTACCTTCCTGACGAGAATAATAATAATAAGAAAGAAAATATAATCCGGCGGAGAGATTTCCGGCGATAATAATCTTTTCCTTTTTCAGATATTTTCGAGAATTCGATTCCAGAGACGGGACACGTCGAGTGTCGGGAATAGATCCGATAATTCTTCAGAGATAAGACGATAATATATAATGCTTGATAATAAAATCAGACTAAAGCTCAGAATTTCCAGATTCAAGTTGCTGCCTTGAACCCTTGGGGGGTGTTGGCCTATTTATACTGCTCGGAAAGGATTGTCGCGCGACATTTCCCTAAAAAAGGCAAGTGTCGCGCGACATATCTGATTGTCGCGCGACATATCTGATTGTCGCGCGACATTCCTAATTCACTGTGCCTGTTTGTCGCGCGACATACCCGTATGTCGCGCGACAAGCGGCTGAAGTGATGGGTACTGACACTGTGATGTGTTAGAAAGTGGTTGGTCGGTTGCAGAGGGGGATTGTCGCACGACATAGTGGGATTGTCGCGCGACATATCAGTGATTGTCGCGCGACAATGTGATATGTCGTGCGACAATCCTTCATAAAAAAAGGTTTGTCGAGCAACAAACCCCTTCGGGGTTGTTTCGGGTGCTCGGGTGGATCCCGGACTCCAAAAACAGTAGTTCCCGTAGATCGTTAGGGTTCTTGCGGGGGTCACGGATCGGGGTGTCTACACCTAGCGCCTTTTAGAACCTTGCTTAAATGATGCATATGTTCGAGGCTATGGAGAGAGGTTTACATCAAATTATTGTAGAGCGCGACTTTTTAGAAGTGATTAAGATGTTGAACTCACATGGTCTTATTTTTATGGAAGTTTGTTTGGTGGTTAAGATATTCGAGATTTTGTTTCTCCATCCGGGTTTTTTAAGTTTGTTTTTGTCTTTATAAGATTAGTTGGGCGGCTGACCATTTGGTTCGGTGTGCATTAAGAATTAAAAATTCAAAAAATTAGGATTGCTTATTTCCTGACAGACTTGTTAACCTAATTTCATTTACTAATTAATTTGTGTTTATTTTGGCTTTGAAAAAAAATAAGAAATTTACGCATCAATCGAAATGCTATTGATCAAGAGCTGTGCATCATCAACTCAATCGATTGCCACGTGGCACATTCCTATTGGTTTTCCTTCCTATATAAGAGAGGAGATAATATTGGTAGGTCACAACAAAATCCTCTCTCTCTCTCTCCCGCTTGCCCATTCCTTTTATATATAAGCATCTTGTTCAAAATTAAATTTATCTCGCCGGAATCCACCCCCAGCTGGTGTTTCCAGGTTGTCGACCGCCTTGTTCTTTTTTGCTGCTTTTGTAGCCGAGAAGACGGGGATATTGAAAGAGGAGATGGTAACCAAGGCATCAAATAAGAGCCGGTGTTGAAGAAGTAAATGAACAGATAAATTTTCTATTAGAGTAAACTACCCTAATGGCTCTTGAATTATTGGGTCAGTTTCACTTTGCTCACTAAACTAAAAAATGCTCCACTTTGGCCCTTGAACTATTAGGGAGTGTCACTTTAGTCCTTCCGTCCATATTTTCTGTTAAGTTGGACGGAAATAGAGGGCATTTTTGTTATTTCAATTATTATTAAAAAAAAAATTTAATTAGATTTTTTATTAAAAAAATTATAAAAAATAACAAAATAACAAAATAAAACAAGAAAGAGAGAGAGACAGCCATTTTCATCACCATCTTCGACCACAGACATCATCACCTACGACCCAACCACAACCTCCGACCACCATCATCATCACCATCTTCGACCCAACCACCACCTCCGACCACCATCAGAGCCTATCTCTCTCAAAAATTACAACACCTCGATTTCTCTTTCTCTAAAATCCACCCTTCTCTCTAAAATAACCCTTTCTCTCTCTCTAAAATTACAACCACCACCGCCGACCAACAAGGAGGCCAAGGTGGGTACCGTGAAGTTTCCCGACAGTCGGCCGAGAGTTTTTCCCCTAAAGCTCAAATCTGAAGAGCTAGAGTGGGACACTAATCCCGTTGTTCTCTGGCAGGTTTACGCGATTGGGGGGTTTTTTGTTTTGAGATGGGCTTAGGCAAGATGGAATGAACAGAGAAGGAGAAGAGACCGTTTGATGATGATTAATGTTTGAATTGCAACTTGTTTGGTAATAATGGAAATTGCTCTTTTTAAATCCCTTTATATTGTATAAACTAGGAAGTTCTGTAAATGGAGGTTCTTATGTGTGGTTTCAACATTTTTTTTGTATATTTTATTTTAATGGATACTCTGTTGGATTAATCTTTCGATGGATACTTTGCTTACTTTCATTTTTCCTATGTTCTTGAATTTGTAAAATTATCCAATTCAAATCCAAAGATTTCCTCTGTTCTTGTTTTATTTTGTTATTTTTTTAATAAAAAATCTAATTAAATTTTTTTTTTTTAAAAATAATTAAAATGACAAAAATGCCCTCTATTTCCGTCTAACTTAACGGAAAATGTGGACAGAAGGGCTAAAGTGACACTCTCTAATAGTTCAAGGATCAAAGTGGAGCGTTTTTTAGTTTAATGGCCAAAGTGACACTGACCCAATAGTTTGAGGGCCATTAGAGTAGTTTACTCTTTCTATTACTATATATGATAGTATTACTAACTATATTATATTAGTTTGGATATATGCCAATTCAAAAAAGGTTTTTTCTAACAAAATTTTAAAATCTAGGAGTACTTTTATGAATTGGCAATTCAGCATATATATATATCCAAATAATAATATAATTAGTATTTCATTAACAGAGTCAACTTCTTAGTTCATGTACTTCTTCCAACCCAATACAACTCCATGCCTTGTTCACCACCTTGTCGTTGGATATCCCAGTTGTCTCGGGGACAAAAGGCAACAAAGTTATAAGCAATATTGAAGCAAAAAACATGAATTTATATTCTTTGAGAACACATTGTATATACAAGGAATAGTGATGAAATGTTCATCACTAAAGTCATGAGCATAGGACAAGATAAACCCATAAGTCAAAATATGCAACAAATATCATCCCGCTCATTTGTTAGATTTGCATTTAATTTGCTATTTGATTTTCAAAATGATCGAAAATAATTGGTGAGATTTAAGCAATGGCATGACACGAGGACAAAAAAATGTATTTTTTTCAAAATTCATATAAAATTAAGTTTTGTTATAGATGATAAGTCAAAATGTCAAATGTCAAATACATCATGAATGCATTTATGGATCTATTTTAAACTAATCAAAAGCATTTGTTTAGTAACATGGCAGTCATTAGTGTAGGATACATATTTCTATGATTTATATGTTTAGTCGCTCTGTGAGTGATTTGTACTCTCCCCATCTAATTATTGTTTCATAAACATTATGAATTGTCATGTTTATTGATAAGCACTTAAAATTGTTGTTTATATTTTTTCAAATGCTTAATTTTAAGTGTCAAAAATTGCATTATATTATCTAATGTTGACATTTAGTTGTTTTGCAGGTCCTAGTCTCAATTGATGTAATTAAAGTATAAATTTTCCACTATTTTCCCTCACACACTCCATCCCCATCACCCTATTATCTACTACTTTTTTATTATTAGACTCATTTCTCACATATATTCATTCATTTTGGCTAAGAGAGGGGAGAGCTTGGAAGGGGAGCTTAGTGTAGAGAGAGAGAGAGAGAAGAAGAAGAAATATTTTAGTGATTCATATTTTTCATCTTCTTGTATTATTGTTTCATTTGTTGAAGGAGATAAAATTTGTAGAGTGTTCAGAGAAATTCTTGTATCACTTTATTCACATATTTGGAGACAATTACGGAGCAATTTTATTATATGTTTTGTTCTTTTATCTTTATGGAAGGCTAATCTCCCTTTTAAGGGGAGAGATGACCATTCTTATTTGTGATATGATTTAGAATTTTATAGTATTGCATAAATATACTCATTTGTGATTTTTCTTAGTAAGATCTTTGGATAACTGTATATACCATAAGTGATCCAACTTTGGTTTTTATATTTGACTTAAGAGATCGATGAGCTATATACCATAAGATTTTCTTGAGTTAATTTTAGTTTCTAAATTTATATATCTTCTAGTTCTTGAGTGAGTGACAACCTCATATTATTATTTCTAGAAGAAGAAAAAAATGGATCTTGAAAGGAAAAATCTCTTATAAACAAATAAATTGTTAATCAAATACTATTTGGTTAGCTTTTGGGTTCACTCTATATACCATAGGTGATTCCATTTGATCCAACTAGTATATAATTTATTTTAGGTATATATGTGCAATAATATATCTTTCTATATCAATTGATAATTTGGCAATGGATTCTTAGCCTTTGAAATCTTTACACATTATTTCTCCCATACTAAAAATCACCCCTTTTGATTGGACTATCTGAACCGTTCCTTAGTCACATTATGTCCGGCAATTGATTCTTCTCGCTATGTTAGGTTCACATACCCGAGCACTCGATCACATATATATCGAAGCCATACCTAGCTGCACTACGTCCGATTCCATCCTCGACATGGTGATTGTTCTGATATCAATTGTTACAAACCCATGAATAAAACATAGCATTGAAAACTGTCTTGCAAAAGAAGGGTGCCCATGGACTTCATATACTACTAGCCAAATCTATTATTTTTCTTGTGGAACATTGAGTTCATAACAGTCATTGTTTATGGGGAGACAAATTGCGGAGATCAAGACACTAGGCGTAGATTATTCACAGATAACAATAATACGACACATAAAGAGTAGATGTAAATGTGTTAAGATTGATCATTAAGTTAAATAAATTCAAATATTTTACTTTTGTGTAATAAAGTTTTTGGTCCAATTAACACTACCTGAAACAGACACTTAGGAGACATACAAATTATGTCTCCTAAGAGCTGATGTATGTCTCCTAAGCCTTAGGCGACATAGGGTATGTCGCTTAAGTGGCGTTTCCTAAAATCTTAGGCGACATATAAATATAGTATGTCGCTTATGTGGTTAACTTATGAGACATAAACAATATAGTATGTCTCCTAAGTGATTGACTTAGGAGACATAAGCAATAGAGTATGTCTCCTAAGTGTAAGACTTAGGAGACATACTCAATTTACTATGTCTCCTAGCTAAGTCAACCTCTTAAGCGACATACTATATTTGTATGTCGCTTAAGTGTTAGACTTAAGAGACACAGGAAATAGAGTATAACTCCTAAGTCGTACACTTAGGAGACATACTCTATTGCTTATGTCTCTTAAGTTTACAACTTAAGCAACATATGATATTTGTATGTTGTATGTTGCTTAAGTGGTGATCTTATGAGACACACAAATGTACGTATGTCGCTTAAGTGGTGATCTTAGGAGACATACAAATGTATGTATGTCATTTAAGTGGTGATCTTAGGAGACATACAAATGTATGTATGTCGCATAACTTTGTTTGATTAAAGGTATTGACCACCACTTAGGAGACATACTTTAATTTGTATGTCTCCTAAGAGGTTCCAGACCTGCTTCATAGCAGGATGTATTATTGTGCAGCCACACCTGCACATTTCTACAAATCAACCTGCATTATAAATTTGATACCAATTCAGTCACACACACAAAAAAGATTCTACAAATCAACTTAAAATATAAATTTGATACCAATTCGTTCACACACAAAAAAAAATTTCTACAAATCAACCTACAATATAAATTTGATACCAATTCATTCACACACAATTAAATCACACAAAAAGAGGCCAAAATTGAAATGTACAAAGAGTCTAATTACAAGCCAAAATTCAAGTATAGAATAAAAATACCATAAGTCTAGCAATAGAGAGAAAAGAAAGAAGTCTATATATAAAGATGCAAAATAATCTATATATAAACAAGTCTATCACTAAACCTCTCTTGGTCTACCATCACCCGTAGGAAGATTCACCATCATCGACGATACTAGATCCCGTACCCGCGCTTCCATCGCCTCATCGCTTGCTTTCTGTCGCGCCTCATCGCTTGCTTTCTGTCACGCTTCCATCGCCTCAAGCTTCGCTTTCTGTTGCGCCTCAAGCTCCGCGATCCTTACATCTTGCTCCGCTTTCTGTCGCGCCTGGTTGCTGTCCAGGTGGTGCTAAATGCATTTAGCACCTTCTGCAGAGCATTTAGCACCTTCTAGTTGCTGTCCAGGTGGTGCTAAATGCATTTAGCACCTTCTGGAGCGCATTTAACACCTTCTGGTTGCTATTCAGGTGTTGCTAAATGCATTTAGCACCTTCTGATTGCTGTTAGTGTCATAATGATACTGTTATTTTTATACTTAAGTATATAATGATTTTCCACAAGAGTGTGTGGGATTTTTTGTACCCCATATAAAATGAAAATAGTCCACTAATTTTCAACGAGGAAGATCTCCTTATTATAATATCACATATCAACCTGAGTGAAGGTATGAGGAAAAAAAAAGGAAAAAAGAAGAAGAAGGATACAAGTTATTGTATTTGATGGTTTCAAGCTTAGGGTATTCAACTCAAGCACATAAATAGCTCCAGTTATAACATGGGATTGAAATTTATCTATACACAAAAGGGTATAGAATTTGAACATCAACAAAAGCTACGTCATCAAAGAGACAAATAACAAGTGCCAGTGGGTCTTACCTCAAGCGGAGGAGGAGCCTGGAGGAGGGAGGCGGCCTGCGGAGGACGGGAGAATGACGGCGGCGGTGGGTGAAGGACGGCGGCGGTGGGTGAGAGGCGGGGAGACTAGGAGAGGAGAGACTGAGGGTGAGACTATGACTGGTGGAGGTCAGACGGTGGTGGTGGGTGAGAGCAGCGACAGAGAAAGTGAGAATGAGAGATTTGCTTTTAGTTTTTAGGGATTTAATGAAATGAGGATATTTTTCCCCAATTTATAGTTACCACTTAAGCGACATATGTATTTATGTATGTCTCCTAAGTAAACACTTAACAGACATACATAAACACCTATGTTGGCTAACATTTTTAGCTTTTTGCCTCCTTTACTTATTGACAATTTTTTTTGCCTCCTTTTTTTTTCACGGAAAATTAGAATTTTTTTAGGCAATCTTAGGAGACATACTAATTTATGTATGTTGCTTAAGATCAACACTTAGGAGACATACATATATTAATATGTCGCCTAAGAGTTTCAGTTTTTACAATTAATTTTATTTTTTATATTTATATAAAATTTGATAAGTATTTTAATCATTTATTTTTTATTTGTTAAAATGATTTTTGACTTTTTAATTTTTTTTACAGAAAAAGAATTTTTGGGTGATAATTTTTTTTTTCATAAAAGATAAAGAAATACGAAAAATATCAATTTACAAAAATAAGCATGTGATATAGGAATTAATTGCTCAACTGATTTTTTAATTTCTCAAAAAAATTAATTATTATTTTATCATTTTAATTTAATTTCATCTTATTATCAATAAAACCTTAAAGTAGCTTTATCCTAAAAGAAAAAACTGGATGAGAGTTGGACAGCATTTTTGCTTTGGCCTCTTATTGCTAAGCATGAACGTTAACGGAGTTTTTAAAATATGTTACTTGTAATAGGTCAAAATAAAGAATCATTTGATTGACGTTAAGCATGTGTTTACTGCTTATTTTTATATAGTGAGTTCTAATTTGATTATATATATATATATATATATATATTATATATAACATGTGTGAACAAACACTAATTTTAATACTGAATGAGCTTCTATCAAATACTAAAAGGTAAAAGTAAATACTACTTTAATTTACCACTTTTCATTTAGAAATAAGAAGTAAACGTAAACATCACATACATGTCTTCTCATATTTTGAATAAAATCTACGCGTAACAATATTTTCAGTGATATTGGTAGATGACCCGTTACTGTAGCATATTTTTATAAACTATATTAATTGTTACCTATATATTGCTTCTTTTTTTTCCCCTATAGAGCAATAGAAGTTTTGAGAAATCAAGCGGTAGTCATTGCATGTCCGCAGCCGTTTAGTCAGTTTTAAAAATTAATAAGCATTTTAATTTATTTTATTTATATACAACAATCATTTCGCTTAATTAATAATATTTGCAACAATTAATTCACTTAATTAATAACGTTTACAAAAATAGTGAAACTGATCGATTAAATTATAAATAATAACAATATAACATCAATTGTAATCATCATCATCACTCTGATCTTGATCCTCATCTTCATCGTCATCGTCAGTTAAAAGATCATTGTTAAACCCTTCTGGACCAAGTGTTTATAGATAAAAGACCACGATCAAACATTGTGCTACCGAAAATATTAGGGTCTGTGTTATACCACTTACACCTGAACAAAAAGTGTCGGTGGTCAAAAAGAACTTAAGCGACATACCATTAAGGTATGTCTCCTAAGTAAGCACTTAGGCGACATATAAACTCCGTATGTCTCCTAAGTAATTTTCTTATGAGACACTAACTATATGTCTCCTAAATGACTCTATTAAGAGACATACATTTAGTATGTCTCATAAGTGACTCTCTTAGGAGACAAACGGAGTATATATGTCGCCTAAGTAATTTCTTAGGCGACAAACTAAATGTATGTCTCCTAAGAGAGTCACTTAAGAGACATACAAAATGTATGTCTCCTAAGATGTGTTTTAGGAGACATACCCAATAGAGTATGTCGCCCAAGACCACATCCTGTGTAGTGTAATTAGTAACATTACCTTGATCAAACATACATATCAAGGCGTACAATAGGAAACAATTATGACACCAAATTTAAAGTTTGTAATTTTGCCATAGTATTTATTTTTAAAATAAATTTTTTTAATGGGACTTTAACACGTAATCTCATGTTCAAAACATAATATATCACACTAAAATATTCATTAATTGAATGTATCTAATTTTAGTTGAGTGTATTTCATGTCATTTTATGTTATTTTCATTCACGTGTTGTCTCCACAGATCCTCCTAAGATATGGTCCCCTCTCAAATAATTAGTGAAAATTTTTCTCTATTAAAAAAAGGACATAATATTAATATGCATAAAAAAATAAAAATTCAATATATAAAAAGTACTGTAACATACATATTAAATATTAATAAAAATAATTTTTAAAACATTAAAATATTTATTTGGAATATTAAGAGTCATAATCTAAATAGAATTATAGAAATTATATTTAAGGTTTTCAATCTCTTGTGATTTTATTTTGGTCCCCTCCTAAAATTTATAAAATGATTTAACTCCCAAGCTTTGTCTCTTTTTCCTTCTGTGGTAATTATTGTTAGTTTAGTGAAAATATGAAAAAGGAGTGGTCCCCAATTACTGTTCTCTCTCAGCTGCTCTTTAAACTTTTGCACAAAAAATGATTTCATAATGATGCTTCAAATTGGAGTTGGTGGATTAATATGTTGCAAGTCACAATCACAAGACAATGCGCAGGTGATAGCATTTTTCGTAAAGAATGAGAAGTTTCAATTATCTAGTAACTTGAGTTGGTTGGAGGAGAGGGGTTCGGATCCTTTAAATAAGATACTTTGGGTTCGATCTCTTGTATTTATAAATGAAACATATTTTATTAGGAGAGTTTTTTACAAAAGCATCTGACTGTACCTCGAGAGATTAGTCTCTGCTGTCGAGCAAGAGATAGTCTGGTGAGAACAAAACAAAAATAAAAGTCCAATTACCCATTTTACTAAAATAATATACACTATTAGAAATATATGGTGTATTTTTCAAATCAATATTATAATTTGAAGAAGAGATTATTGTTTTGACAATAACGCTACCTATTTGAGTTGTACTATTAGCACTTTTTTTTTCTTTTTCTTAATGATAAGACCGTTCAGGCTATATTTGTATCTCGAGTAATTCTTCTTGGGGTGATCTAATGATCGCACACCCCCAATATAGTACATTTAGGAGTTTTAAACTCTTAAACAGTTGACCCCATGACTAGAAGCACTAAGCTCAAATGAATATCTTAGCACTCCAAATTAATTAAGCTAAAAGTATGAATTTTTTAATAAGTATTAAATTTAAAATTAAACTTTGAATTTGAGATGATATGAGTACAACAAATAAATATGTTTGCATAAGAGTACCTCTAATTATTCTTGATCAACTGTTCAGTGCCTGATAAAAAATTTTCTCTACCACTCCCTACATTGACTCAGTACAATAGGGCTGAGTATATGATCATTTACTTAGTGCAATAGGACCGAAACAATGTTAAAAACAAAAAAAATACATTGACTTGGCCCTATTGCGACGAGTAACGTGCACATACTCGGCCCTATTGCTGTAGACACCCTGATCCGTGACCCCCGCAAGAACCCTAACGACTATCGAGAAGTATAGTTCTTGGAGCCCGGGACCCACCCAAGCATCTGAAACTGTCCCGAAAAGGTTTTGTTGGCCAAACAAACCTGTTTTTAAGGGGATTATCGCGCGACAAACCAGTATGTCGCGCGACAATCTCTCTTATATCGCGCGATAAGTTCCCCAAACACCGACCAACCACTTTCTGACACATCACAGTGTCAGAACCCATCACTTCAGCCATTTGTCGCGCGACAAACAGATATATCGCCCGACAACCATGTATAGTGAAACAGATATGTCGCGCGACAAACAGATATATCGCGCGACAAACAGATAAAGTTGGAGAACGTCGCGCGACAAACTCTCCGGAGCACTATAAATAAGGCAGCACCCTCATGGGTTCTAGATGGCAACTTCTCAACACAATTTCTATACTAAAATTCCTTATTCTCTTTTATATTTTCTAATTTTAAGCCTTCTCCGGAAGCATCTGTGATAACATTTATTTCCGCAAGAGTCTCGGATCTAATCTTGGCACCCGGAGTGCCACCTTTTAGAATCAGACCGCTGGAAATATTTCAAAGAGGAAAGATGATATCCGCCGGAGGTCTTCTCTGCCATATTATATTTTCTCTCTCTTATTCTTATATCATCGGAAAGGTAACTAAAGTCTCTTCTAGTAATCAAATAATATATCTGCATATTAGTTTTATTGTACTCTATTTAGTAATTATAGACTTGTTTAGATTCTTATTTAAGTTTGCTATATATACATACTTGTTATTTTCGGAAGTACTATAAATGAGTAGGGAGTTGGCTTGCTTGGGTCAACATAAACCGAAAGCATTATTTTGTAGACTTTTTTTATCTGTTGTTCTGTTCACTTTCTAGCTGGATAAACTTATTGTCAAGTTACTGATATTCTATCGTTTTCAAAACAAAACAATTTAATAACTTGATAAAATCATTTGTAAAACCAGAAGAAGTAAGGCCATTTATCACCCGGATAAAATCAAGTTTTCAAAACCCGAATTGATAAAGCTTACATAGGAATTAAACTCAGATATATTATGTCTTCCATATAGACTACAGTATATCTGATACACTCTCCTCAAGAGTTCAATTCTATATCAAATCAATTCCGATAGGATCCGATCTTTTCTAAATTAACCTAACGAGATAATTGATATTGTTATCTGAGTAAAGAATATCGAATCATTCTCCTTTCAAAAATAGATAAGATAAACTTTTGTCACTAGTAATCAGATTTTGACAAAACCAAAACATCGGATCACGGAATACAAGGTTTTTATCCCTTTCCCAGTTTTTTTCAAAATCAGGTTTTCATGAGTCATTTCCAGAAAGCAGTAGAATATCAGTAAAAGCATCAAAGTTTTCCAACATAGAATAAACATATAAGACCACTAGAGACCGAAAGGGCGGAATGAGTGCTTAACACCTTCCCAAACCGTAATATAGTTCCCGGACCCTATAGAATCTTGGTTTTGTAGACAAACGTGTAAAGAAAGACTTATCTGTAGCCTTTCCTCTTACACAACTATTTTGTCCGTTTTCTCGTAAAACGTACTGGCGACTCTGAACGAACCCTCTTGCATCTATAAATAGGATAGAGGGACACCCGATATGAATTATCAACATATAGAAGCAAATGGAACAACGGAATCCTTTCCGATGTTTCAGACTCCCAAACCAGGGATTGAGACTCGGGGGTCGCATTTGCGGATTCTCACAATTGCACCGAGTCAATATGGGAGTATTACAAAGAGTTTTAGTGGGTGGCAATAGCCCCACCCTTCTTTTGTGCAATGAGAGATTGAGGAGTGATGTGTATCACATTTTGTCAATTTCAAAAAGAGAAAGGACCAAATATTTTGATAAAATTAGCTTACAAAATTACTAAGACTTTGATATCAATATGAAAAATGATATTAAAAAGAATTAATTTGTATGAAAAGTTGAAAAATAAGTTTAGGCATATGTTGAGATTAACTCTTACTTTTTTTTCTTTTTTTTTCATAGAAAAATTTCTTTAGGAGAGGAAGAAAATTTTCCGAAAGAAATAAGAAGGGCGGAAGACACATATATACTCAATTAAATGAGTATGAGATAAAGAATATTTTACCACGTCTCAATTTATTTTTTAACTTATTACACAAATTAGTTGTTTTTATTTTTTATCTTGATATTGAAAGGCGTAATGTGTATATATATTTATGCTCATCAATAAATGTGAAAATTGACAAGAAACAAACATACCTAAATTTGTATTCATTATTGCTGCACCACTGCTACATTTTTTTTCACAAAAATGGAGTGTGGGCCTTACTTTATGTGTAATTTTGTAAACAATTTTAATTAATCAATTTATTTGGCCCATTCTTTTCTAAAGAAGACATGGAAAATGGGCCCAAATTCTTAATTAAAGATACAGTCTACAACAGTGGAAGGGCACCAAGATCCATGAATTTTATTTTATTTTTAATTTTTTTGAAATAACCATGAAAAAAAAAATGAAGAGATTATATTCGGTAAAAGACCCAAAACCAATATTTTGTTTTTGAAATATGCACAAATATTTGTAATGGTGCAGCTGTCTTTTCTCCCATTCGATTAGAACCTCTAAAGACAAAAGGTGATATTATGATATACATATTAATTTAAATCCGTACTAATTTATATGATTAAATTAATAATTCAAATTAATAATTCAAATGATGTGTCAAGCCGATGATGTATTTCTGTTCACATTAATCCTCAATCTCTCGTTGCACAAAAGAGCTTGGCACTGCACAAATGGTCATTATTGGAGGTACTCTCAGGCAAACATATATGCCTATATTCATTTGTTTTACTTGTCTTATCTTAAATTAAGAGTCATATTTAACATTTAATACTTTTTAAGAAAACTATAGTTTCAACTTAGTTAATTATTTTTGGAATGCCAAAATACTTTTTTTTGATTAATCATTCATATCAAAGACAATTACATGGAGTCAGACATAGAATTCTGTCGCCCTAACTAACTATAATTCGCTGACTAAAGAGATGAATAAGTAAGCTTTGCTTCGCGTCACCCTCATGAGAGTCTCCCGACCGGACCGAACCGAACCGAGAGAGCAGCTTTAGCTTCCTTCTGCGTTACGAACCACACGAACCATACCATATGCATCAATAACCACCCACATAAGAGGTAGACATATCCAACCACCAACAAAGGGTGGACAAACCACTTTTATTAAATACCACTTTATTAAGTTCAAATACCACATCCATGGGTTTCGAACCTGTGACATCTCTAATACAATACTAGAGAGGATGCCACTAGGCTACAAGGCCATTGGCGAATGCCAAAATACTTATTAAAGGCTATGAGTCTTTGACTTTCATCATACATGTCACCAATTTAAACCTTAGGGCCAGCACATCATGAATTAGAAATTTTTAAATGTATGAGACTAATGAGGAAGAGTGCGCCTTTTAAATCTTAAATCATTTGGAAAAATTAATCGAGATTTATTTGCTCACTGTAATGAAAATTCCACTTGGGAAAATTTCACCCTGTAGTTAACAATGAAATTTTTTTGTATGGATAAAATTTCACTGTAATGAGAATTCCACTTGGAAAATTTTCAATGTGTAGTTAACAATGAAATTTTGTTGTACGGATAAATTTTCACTTTAATGAGAATTTCACTTTGAAAAAATTCATTGTGTATGCAACACTTACACGCATATACTTACCATTCCGCTCCTCCATCTTCTATATATATACACATAAACTAATTTAAATTGCTATGGGCAACTTTATAAAATCTCATTCCAATTAATGTTGATTTTGTCCTTGTCATTAGTTTTGGAAATAAAAAAGTGTCCTTATTATATTAAAAGATGTACCTTTTATAGAAATGTGATCTTATTAGGAATTTTTCACCCATTTTCCCTAAAATATACTTTACTTAAAAAGAAAACAATAAGATATATTTTAAAATTTTCAGTAACAAAAATAAATTACCTAATAAAATATGGTCATTTAGCTGTTTACATTTTGGCATATTCAATTGTTGACGATTTTGTCAAATACCTATTTTATCAATAATTAATAGACGTATGAAAAAGTATTAGTAGTTAGTCCATGTTAGTTATGCCGTTTGTTCTGCCATATTCATGCAAAGAATGCGAAAAAGAAATAAATAATTAATTAATTACAACAATTTGTAAAACACAATTTCAAAACAAAATAGCCCACATGAATGGACAATATATTAAAAAGTTCCGATTCGTTGGGTACTCACACAATATAACCCTTTCTTAAGACATTTTAAGTTTAATCCTGAACGCTTGTGAGTGGAGCAAACTCTGTACTTCGAGTGATTAGTATCCACTGTCAAAGAGCCGAATACCCTAGTGAGAACCCAAAACATAACCCTTTCACTTGATTGATTATAAAAAAATTTAGAATTCACAGTTCTATTTTTTAATAATGTATTGAACGTATATATCAACCAATCATAAATAAAATTAAATATGGGTGCATTATGCCCATGTTTTTTAAGTCTGTTTTTATCTTTATGAGATTAGTTGGGCAGCTCACCATTTCGTTCGGTTTACATAATGTATTAAAAATTCAAGAAATTATGATTGCTTGTTTCTCGACAGACTTGTTAATCTAATTTCTTTTATTGATTAATTTGTGTTTATTTTGGCTTTGAAAAAAAATTAAAAAAATTTACGCAATCAATCGAAATGCTATTGATCAAGAGCTGTACATCATCAACTCAATCGGTTGTCACGTGGCACATTCCTATTGGGTTTTCCTTCATATATAAGAGAGAAGATAGTAATGATAGGTCACAACAAAATCCCACTCTCTCCATCTTGCCCTTTCCTCTTATATAAGCATCTTGTTTGATCAAAATTAAATTTATCTCGCCGAAGTCCATACCCGGCTGGTGATTTGAATCTTATTTAAGTGTTTCGGGGTTGTCGACTGCCTTGTTCTTGAAAGAGTAGATGGTAGCCAAGGCATGAAATAAGAGCTGGTGTTGAAGAAGTATATGAACAGAGAAATTTACTATTACTGACTATATTATAGTTTGGATATATGCCAATACGAAAAAGTTTTCTTCAACAAAATTTGAAAATCTAGGAGAACTTTTATGAATCGGCAATTCGGCATATATATATTGTTTTATAAATAATTAATTTATTTTACTGTGGAAATTGTGAAAATAATAATAAATAAACTTTTCGATTGAGGCTTGTGAAATCACAATTTCCTAAAGTAAAATTGCCCACTGTATTGAAGAGCTAACAGCCTTTGTGAGCACACAACTCCCAAGATTCAAAGATCTAGGGTTCTACCAGCACAATATAATCCCTATTTGAAACTCTCAAAATACTTCAGAAAATAATCAAAGTCAAAAAGTATATATCAAAGTAATTGAACTCGTTCTGTGTTTTTATCAATGAAGATGAGCTATATCGATCAAAAGTGCGTAACGGAAGGATAATGGGGATAATGCGTTAACGCATTACGCGTAACGGTAGTCCCACAACCTAGTCAATGTTAATCTCTAAATAAATTAAAAAAAAACACAAAAACAAAATTTAAATTAAATAGCAAAAACATTGGAAATTTTCGAAGAAGCCCAAAGGCCCAAGATCCTATCAAAGAAACCTTTAATAATAAGTGTCACTCACAAGGCTTGAACCGTGGTTGTCTAAGCCCAAATTTTCGGGCCTTTCCCACTTGAGCTATGTACCCCAAGGTAATTATATCATTCACATCTAATATATAAACAACAATCCCCCACATGAATGAAATAATTATATAAAATAGGGCAAAGAAAGATAAAGGTTTCTGGAGTATCTGAAAGTTATATATAAGAGCTAAGGTGTCGTTCGACTTGAACCTTAACTGTTGAACCATATACGTAAACTTAGACGACAGACCACATATATAACTTGTAAAGTCATCATTGAGTTCCACCGTTGTGCTCGTTTTGGCCATGAGCAAGTCCTAGATTTTATGAGTGCTCTAGAGAACCAACCAAGAATTCTCATAGGTAACGGCCCCACTTCCACACTCACGTAGGTGTTTCCATCAAGAGTGTACTGTGCCTATACACTCCACTGGTTACCCAGCTATAGAAAACATTAAGAGTCAAGACTCAGCCTTTTATCGACACAAATGGCACTACTACACCATAAAGATGGGATGGCAATTGAATTGCTAGAGCAGTACCCCCATAAATCATTCAATTAACTTGTTGTTCCATTGAACCTAAATCATGGTATCTCCAATCATATAGATTGGGTTACCATTAATTATGATTTACATTTCCTTACGCTTTAGACCCATCCCCTTCGATGTTTTATACACCAACTCTTTAGCTAGGCCTTTTGTGAATGGATCTGCCAAGTTTTCAGTTGATCTCACAAAGTCAACGGCTATTATCCCATCTTTTAGTAACTGTCGCACATTATTATGTCTTCTTCGAATATGTCTAGACTTCCCATTGTAATTTGAATTTTTGGCTCTTGAAATAGCAGCTTGACTGTTACAATGGATAGAGACGGCAGGAACTGGTTTAGGCCACAGAGGAACATCTAGAAGGAAATGCCTTAACCATTCTTCTTCTTCACTTGCTTTATCCAAAGCTATGAATTCTGCCCCCATAGTTGATCTTGCTATGCAAGTTTGTTTGACAGATTTCCAAGAGACAGCACCACGTGCTATAGTAAAAACATACCCACTAGTAGATTTGGATACATTAGTATCAGATATCCAATTAGCATCACAAAATCCTTCAAGCACAGTAGGATAAGAACCATAATGAATGCCATAATCCAAAGTATACTTTAAACACCTCAACACTCTAATGAGAGCATCCCAATGCTCCTTATTAGGATTACTAGTGTGCCTGCTTAGTCTCCCAACAACATATGCAATATTAGGTCTAGTACAATTCATAATGTACATCAGACTGCTAATGACTCTAGAGTAATCAAGGGCAGATACATCAGGTCCAGTGTGTTTTCTTAGTTGATAACTAGGATCATAAGGAGTCTTTGCAGGTACGCAATCAAATTGTTCAAATCTCTTAAGCACTTTCTCAACATAATAAGATTGGGATAAGACAATCCCGTGATCGCATTTGATAATTTTAATGCCTAGAATCACATCAGCAGCACCCAAATCTTTCATATCAAAATTCTTTTTCAGGAAGCGTTTTAATCACTACAAGAAAAATGATAATTAGTGGCAAAATTTTAGTGGGGGAGTATAGTTTTCCCACTAAAGAGCACTTTTTGCAGCTAATTCAGTAATTCATACTAAAAGTTGGTTAATACGCACACTATTTGTGGTAAACTTAATTTTCCCTACTAATTTTGCCACCAATAGTGTGGAGGGAAAAAAAATTTAAGTTGGCGCCAAATAAATTGTAGAATTGGTAGCGAAATAAGAAATTCCCCACTAAAAGCGATCGTTAGTTGGGGCAAACATTTTCCCACTAAAAAGAAAATGTAATTAGTTGGGAGACTTAGAATCGCTACTAATACGGTATAATTGCATGAAACAAGATAGCCACAAAATATCTTGGTGACAATTAATGAGGAATTGTGTAGTGGGGATAATAATGTCCCCACAAAAAGAACTTTTTGTAGCAAATTCAATAATTCCCACAAAAACTCTTAATTGTATGTACTATTTGTGGGGAAAATAAATTTTGCCATATGTTTAGCAACCCTTTTGGCGGAACTGGGAAAACTTTGGCGCTGGCGCAAAAAAATTGTATTATTAGCAGGAAAATATTAAATTTGCCAATAAAAGTAATGTTTACTGTGGAACATAATTTTGCTGCTAAAGGATGTTATTTTCTTTTTGAAAAATGTAAATATATTGATTTTTTAATCCTTTTTTATCATTAAAGAAACATAAAAAAGTGAATCTATTACATGTAATAAAAAAGAAAATTTGGCTATATAAAAGTTGATAGATGTACATAAACAAAGAATAACCGAATCCAATTTATAAATAAATCTGATGTCACTTCGGTCCGATTTATCTCGGATATTTTAAAGAACTCCTAATTTGTCTATCCAAATCCGTTAACCCTTTTGATTACCAAATTAAATATGAATATATACCAATCCAATTCATTTACTATGTGGTCTAATTTAACATAGATATACAATTATATTTGTATGCATGTGTATATATATATATCCTTAATTACACATAATTAATTCTTCAATTTTTGGATAAGATCAAGTATTTAGATCAATTTAAAAGAAAATAAATAACTTAAGATTGTAATCGATAATTTGTTTTTTTTGAAATGACTTGATGATGAGATTATTGTTCTTTTGGTCAGGGGGTTTGAACTTTGGCGACCTGTGTAATAATTCATACTCTTATCAACTCGGTCAAACCCAAATATCTTATTTGACACAAATTTAACAAATAATAATACAACTTATTTTTTATAATGATGAACCTAAATACACTAATTAAGCAATACACTTATTAATCCTTTAGGGACTGATGCAAACGGCGAATTCAGATCGACCGAAAGTAAGGATTCGAAAAAAGAGCTCGAGGGCAGCAGGATTGTGATAGAGGCACAAACCTCATTATGGATAGTTTCAAATCCATTTTGGCTATGTTTGGTATAGCAGATTAGGAGGCTGTACATGATTAAGAATTTTTGTCTTATGTTTGCGTAACTCTAAATATAATAAAACACTAAATAAATATTTAGACTTGATGGTTTATCCCACAAAACATTAGAATAAAATAATCCCACATACCTTAAATGTAAGATTAATTAATATAGTATTTGGTATCTTATATGTCCAGTATTTTTATCTAGCGAGCCAAACAGAACTTTACGATATAATTTCGTTAAAGAATGTTACCCAACCCATTACAATTTTTTAATAAGATATTCTTGACTAGAATTGATATAAAAAAAAAACTCTTAAATTATAATTATTATACAAAGGTCTATCCATGTACACACACACACATATATATATATATACATATATTTTAAGCAAAAAAAAAAAGCAACCCATTCCCGCCTCCCCCCTTCCCCACTAAACCCTCAAAAACCCAATCACTCTTAAACACTAACAGTACGTACCTTTCTCCCACTCCCCCCCAAAACCCCCAGTTGCATGACCTTCCTTCTCTGCCAGCCCCCCCCCCCCCCCCCCCAAATATCACCACCATCGCTCCCCCAATCACACCTACATAATCATCTCCCTCGCATCAACATCTTAGTCGTTGGGTTCCTTCAAGGTAATTCCCTTCTTCTAATATTCTTTGTTTGTTTGTTTGTTTTGATGCATATATTTATTTTCATTATTCAGGCCCAAATCCCTATGAAGTTATACCCCATGAGTCTTTAGAGATCCAATTTCATCAATTCAAACCATTTTTTTTCGTCAATTAAAGATCTAAAGATTTGGTTTTGTTGTGCAAAATATTTTTTAGTTAATTGCCCAGTTAATTTTTAATATATCTATGTGTGTATATATATATGTTGTTTTATTAATCTATATAACTATTATAACTAGGAATTGATTATTTGTGTCTTTAATAAGTTCAACTGAAGTTGATTTGGAAGAAGAAAGAATAGATGAATGCGAAAAGGCTGTGGTTAGCAGAGTTTTACTGAAAAACATAATAAATGACACAGAGCACAATACAAACTTTACTATTCCCACAACACCTCTACAGTTTGGCAGGTATAATTCAAGCACTGTCCATTGCTATTAGTTTTTTAACATTGGTTCAAAGACATTATTTCGACCCAAGACTAGACCATCTAATTTTTCACTCAGTATATGGGCATTGGTTTCCTTGATGTTTGTCTTTTTGGATGTCTAGAAAGTAAGATGGATACAATTGTCTTTTTGTTTGGTATGTGAGGATGAAAGAAAATAAGAAAGATTTATAAAATACGTGTTTGCCAAAAAAAATTAAAAATATTATTGCAATTGGAAAAGTTACAAAGGAAGGGGGTAAAGGTCCCCAGACTACAATAGCAGATAAATATTCTAAATCAAAACCATAACAGAAGCAAAAAACTGCCCAGCTGCACTATTACCATCTATGAGGAGATTAAACAAAGCTGCTGCAATAATCATAAATCCTAAAACACACAAGAAGGACTAGAAAAAATATCATAGCCCTATCTCTGCTCAATTTCACATGATGCAATCAACATCAAAGCCTGAGAATTCCTTTGAGAGAGATGCCCACAGTGATGAAAAATAGAGCACCTTAACCCATATCCCTTCCTTTTCTTATTCCTTATATTAAAAAATTAGTTTGTTTCTTTGTTACCAAATACACCAGATTACAACCATGAAAAACATCTTGCACGAACACCACAATCGAGTTACTAAAATGATCGACATTGTTACTCAAAGACGCCGTGTACTATTGTATTTCTCGCACTTCACCGTGTAAGTACCATACAGTATACAACGGCATTATACCGTTACTAGTCAAGTGGGCGTATATGTCATCCAAACTGATCCGTGTGCCCATGTTGTAACACCATTTGCAAGGACACGGATAAAATCCAGTTGCACTGTTGCCATTCTCTCGTACAAACGTGCCGAAATCCATTACCTCCACAATGAATTGCGTTGAACCTCTTGAGCATTGCATCCAAGATTTATCCATTTTTACTGTCATATAACAATATATATTTTAAACATTAAATATATATTTTCAACAATAAACATATATTTTCAAATTTACAAATCTATAAATTTATATTAAAATATTAGCGTCCACTATCAATAATACTAACCAAGAGTGAGGCAATAACTAATAACAATATCGTATATTCAACAACAAATATACATTTTTTACACAAATCTCCACATATATATAAACACAAAATTTACTTAAAAATTAATATTAATAAGAGATAAAGTAGCTAAAGATCAAATTAGCCATTAATGAGGGAAATAATGTTGATTTTCAGCTTCAAATCGTCAAAATTGAGCAAAAATTAGTCCAAAACCTTCAACAATAAATATATACTTTCAAATTTATACTAAAATATTAGCATCCACTATCAATAATACTAACCAAGAGATCAAATAGGGACAACAACTACCAACAATATCATATTTTCAACAACAAATATACATTTTCTATACAAATATCAACATATATACAAACATGAAAATTACTTAAAAATTAATATTAATAAGAGATAAAGTACCTAAAAATAAAATTAACCTTTAATGAGAGAAATGATGTTAATTTCTAGCTTCAAATCGTCAAAATCGCCCAAAAAATACTCTAAAACCTTCAAATCCCGAAAATGGAGGAGCTGCTACTCTTTGAAGATGAAAACACATTTAGGAGACATATGTATATATATATACGTCGCCTAAGAGTTACCATAAGGCGACCAATATATAAATACGTCGCCTAAATGACCCAGTCAAACCCTAGTTGACCATCACATAAAGTGTCAGTGGTCAAAGGGTTTTAGGCGACAGAGGAAACTTCCTACATCTCCTAAGCTATTCTTATACGATGCATGTGATACATACGTAGCGTAGTTTTATCATAAGTGACTGAGTATTATCTTACGTCATATAAGAAAACCTAAGGCGACCTATTTGTTTCTACGTTACGTATGTATATCTTAGGCGACGTAGTCAACTGACTACGTCGCCCAAACCTGCCCACTGGTGTGGTGTTGGGCTTATTAAACCTTTACATACTAATTTAAAAGTATTCAAGCATACTTAATATATAATATAATCAAACATTTAATTAAACAAACACTAAAAAGATTCCTCAATTTCAAACTGATTTAATAACAATCGTATTTTCTTTAATACTTTGGAGTCGATCAATTCAAACTGCATAAATTTAAACTGTTTGAACAAAGTTAAATGATGAATAAATTAAAAACATATGATGATAATTGACCACAAAACACCGCCCCTGTTCCAAACAATGGCCCCATGGCCAATGGAATTTTCATATTCCCCTTCATATTTATTCTATATTAATATGCGAAACAGAGTAAATATATAAATTGGATAAATTAAGAAAAGTGAGGAGAATAGACCTGAAGGAATTAAATGATAGTAGACTGGCTATACACAAAAGCAACGATATTAAAAAGGAAAGAGATCATTCTATAGAAAAAAATTGAGAAACTGGAACCTAAAATTAGAGTGCGATTGCTGAGAGAGAGAGAGAAATAAAAAGAGGGGCTAAAGAAGAAGATGGAGAGAGAGAGAAAGGGGGAGCATATTTTATACTAGGTATAAGCAATTATTGGAGCGGCTTTGTGGAGGCAATCTTAAACTCGACATTTCGTCTGTTCGTGTAAGAAAGCCGAAGAAAGAGGGTAAAAAAGTTGTCGACACGTGGCGCAAGATGGTTGAAGGGAGTTCATTATTAGTATTAGTTATATGATATATAATATATAATATATAGATACTAGTTTTCAACCATGTGTGATGCATGGGTACCGTAAAATTATTATATTAATATTTTGTGCAATATTTTAGGTCAATTATGTTTAATAAGAAATTACTTATGTATGTTTTCGTGCAATAAAAATTATAAATTTATGTTTGATTTGTTAAAAACTCAATCTAAGAAAACACATGCAAAAGAGAAATTAGTAATTAAAATATTGAACTACTTTTTAGTGTGCAATTGGTTTAGATAAAATATAGAAACAATATAATAGTAAATTAAAATGTTTTCATTTGATTTAGATAAAATATTTTGTTTAAGTAATTGGCCACATGGAATAATCCATAATTGATGGACGTAATATATAACTAATAATGAGATAATAAGAGGAGAGGAGTCATAAAGTTAATGCAAATAATGGATTATGAAGAAAGTGATATAAGGGACATATAATGGTAGAAGTCAAAAAAAAAAAATTGAAGAAAAGAATAAAAACTCTAGTTATATAAACAAAATGAGTGCATTTAATAAAAGGATACATGACAACATAAAAAGAAAAGAAACAATAAATGAATAAGTAAAATAAATGCATTAAATAAAAGGACACATGGCAATATATAAAGAAAAAAAGCAATAAATGAACTACTTCTTCCATTTTATATATATACTATTAGATATGTACGTAGTTGTGTTTTCCTCGAGATTTATTCATATTCAATAGTAATGTCTTGGGAGAAAGATTGGGGGAAGTGGCAACTTTACTGCACCATATGCCTAAATTCCATATATCATAAATACACATCAACCTAAGAAACTCGCAATCCAACAATTACAATAAAAAGTCCTAGAGTGAGGGATTACAAAAGAAATATGAAAAGCTAAGGGTCCGTTTGATAACAACATAGAAAACAAAAATAAAAACATTTGATTTTTGTGAGAAGGTGGAAAATAAGTTAAGATATGTAGGGACATGCATGTCTTCTTACTTTGTTATTTTTCTATGAAGAAATTTTCTTCGATGGTTAAGGAAAAAAAAATTTCCACAAAAAAATATGAAGGATGTAAGACATCTACTGATAAAATGAGCATGAGATGAAAAGTATCTCATTACATGACTCCACTTATTTTCCAACTTGTTACCCAAATCAAGTATTTTTATTTTCCTTTTCCTTGTTGTTATCAAACGGAGTGTAAATACAAAGCAACTATATATACTATATATACAAATGAAAAGGAAATATGAATGCTTTTGGCATTGCAGGAGCTTTGGTGAGTGCAGGGAGAGCTGCGAAGGCCACGGGGCGGTTGGGCTGAGCAGTAAGGGGGCGCAGGGGCACCAATCGGAGCCAGGGGCTATCAGGCCATGCTGCGCTTGGGTATGTGCACGGCAAGATGGAGATGGGGGCAAGGGCACTGAACGAGGCCTAGGGACCATTAGATTGATCAAGCTACTCAGAAATATTACAATGTCGTGAAAAATAAGAAAATGTAATAGTTCAGATATGAGGAGGACAAAACAATATTACGAGAAACACACCCTTCACCATGGCAGCCTTAAGAATCTATAACGTTGTCTAAAGTCCCTAACTTTTTATATAATAACCTTAATTTACGTTACTTATGTTTCGCACTAGTTATTATTTGATACGAATGAAGTAAATATTTCAATAAAGGGGAGCAACGTTATGGATGATCTTCAAGGACTAGTACAAGCTCTAAAGGTTTGTTACCAAAGACCGATATGTGTCCGATGGCAAAGGGCGAGCAAAGGGAGACATGTCGGTCTTAGGTAATCAACCCACAGAGCTTGTAATAGTCCTTGAGGATCATCCACGAAGTTGTTTTTTCTTTGCTGAAATATTTAATGAATCCATTCGTATTAAAGACTAATTAATGCATAATGTAAATGTTAGTAAATTCGGGCTATTATTTTACGCTATTGTGAGATGATCATTCTGATGGGAATTAGGGTAGTAATCATGCATCACATACAGTAATTTACGCACTAATCTTTAAACCCTAGGATCTATACTGTTCAATATAAATCGATAGAAGACATACCTTGTTCGTGATTCGAATTAATGAAACGGACAGAACGGATCTGATCCTTCTGTTGTGGTCGTTCTAGCGTCGCAAACACAACGCCTCTACGGTATGCACACACGAATTTCGTCAGATCCTTGCTTGGTGTACTAGCGCCTTTAGGGTTCTCACACCTTTTGATTTCTACCTCTGTCTCACGTTAGTTGGCTAAGAAGAACAACGGTTCCCTTTTAAAGGGGAACCCTAGTGAGAAACCCTAAGCAACAAAACGAATTAGGCCCAAGTCCAACTTGGCCTGTTTTCAATTCGTTTTGATCCAACTCGTTTTGGTGTGCGACTCTGTAGATTTATACTCTTTGGCAGTATAATTAAAAGCCCGTTTTATTATACGAATAGTAAGCGGTCTCTAGTAAAACATTACTATTACCCAAAGGGTATAATGGTCAAAACAACACAACCTTAAATTGATATTCCACATATTAACTCCTTTTGTCAATTGATATCTAGATTGAACACAAGACTAGGCAAGTGTCATTCTTGTATAGTTCAATCTTAATTTCTTGATCTCTAAGTATAATTAATCTAAAACCAATGACATCTCATTTGTGCATGGCCATGCAAATATTAATTATACTTATCAAGGGGCCCAAAGATATCTCTCTCATTATATGAGAGTGACAAATCCCATCTTGATCAACCACATACCTCTACATAGTTCATAGTATGCTCGATCATCATCTTTATAATTACTCGGTCAAGAGCAACGTTTGATAATGCCTGACATGCTAATCACTATGTTGGTAGCCATGGCGATCTCAGGTCTGAGGATAATACGATATCACAAATGGGGAACATCACTGATGACATTTTTTAACACTCCTCGCAGTGTCCCCAAAGCGGGTCGGTCCAATACTTTGTTCTCCAACAAGTATTAGTGTGTTCAGCTTGATATCTCCATATCCATGACTTGTGGAACATAGTCATCAGCTGACCCATACTCTAATCATTATATCAATGTGATCCTAGGTTATTGACACATGATTAAGGACAACTAAATAATATTATCATAACATTACTAGCATCCCACAATCAAGTCACGCACTTGATGAACTAGTATTAATATATATTATTTACAAGAGAATATAAAGTAAAATTAAATAAACTTTATTAATAACAATAAGCATAAAATATCCAAGTACAAATCATAATCTGTGAATAGTCCTAGGACATATCTCTTTCAGTCTCCCACTTGTACTAGGACCATTCATTCATAAAACGAATGCCTAGTGCACTAAAATGACGATCATGTTTAGATTGAGAAAGTGGTTTAGTCAAAGGATCAGCTACATTCTCGTCTATAGGAACCTTGCATATCTTCACATCACCATTACTGATGAATTCACGAATGAGGTGATAACGTCTCTGAATATGTTTGGATTTTTGGTGCGACCTTGGCTCTTTAGCCTGAGCAATAGCTCCATTGTTGTCACAATACAAATCCACTGGATTGGTGCTACTAGGAATGACACCAAGTTCAGTGATAAACTTTTTTATCCATACTGCTTCCTTTGCTGCTTCTGAAGCAGCAACATATTCAGCTTCTGTTGTAGAATCAGCAACTGTGGCTTGCTTAGAACTCTTCCAACTCACAGCTCCACCATTGAGACAAAACACAAAACCGGATTGTGATCTGAAATCATCCTTATCTGATTGAAAACCAGAATCCGTGTACCCATTTACAACCAACTCTTCTTCCCCCACCATAAATCAAGAATATATCCCTAGTTCTTCTTAAGTACTTGAGGATATTCTTGACAGCGGTCCAGTGACTCTCACCTGGATCTGACTGGTATCTGCTAGTCACGCTCAATGCGCATGCTACATCGGGACGAGTACACAACATAGCGTACATGATAGAACCTATAGCCGAAGCATACGGGATTCTACTCATGCGATCTCGCTCATCTTGTGTCTGAGGACACTGAGTCTTGCTGAGTGTTGTGCCATGTGTCATTGGCAAGAACCCTCTTTTAGAGTCTTGCATGTTGAACCTACGTAAAACTTTGTCAATGTAATTACTTTGACTCAGTCCTATTAGTTTTCTTGATCTATCTCTATAGATCTTGATCCCTAATATGTAGGCTGCCTCGCCCAAATCTTTCATTGAGAAACATTTTCCCAGCCAGGTCTTAACAGACTCAAGCATAGGAATATCATTCCCAATGAGTAGTATGTCATCTACATACAATACCAGAAAGACTATCGCGCTCCCACTAGTTTTCTTGTATACACAAGGTTCCTCTTCGTTCTTTCTGAAATTAAACTCTTTGATAGTTTCATCGAAACGAAGATTCCAGCTCCGAGATGCTTGCTTAAGACCATATATGGATCTCTTAAGCTTGCATACCTTGTTAGCATTTCTTGGATCGACAAAACCTTCAGGTTGTGTCATGTACACATCCTCTTCAAGGTATCCATTAAGGAAAGCAGTTTTGACATCCATTTGCCATATTTCATAGCCATAATATGCGGCAATGCTTAAAAGGATCCGGATTGATTTAAACATGGCAACTGGCGAAAAGGATTCATCATAGTCAATACCATGGATTTGTCGATATCCTTTTGCAACTAATCGAGCTTTATAGACATCGATCTTGCCATCTTTATCAATCTTAATTTTGAAAACCCATTTGCAACCTATGGCTCTACAGCCATTTGGCATGTCAACCAAGTCCCATACTTGATTGTCATCCATGGATTTCATTTCGGATTTCATGACTTCTAGCCATTTCTCGGAACTAGAACTCTCCATTGCTTCTTTAAAAGTCAAGGGCTCATTGTTGTCTAACAACACTATGTCTTGCTCATCTGAGACAAAAAGTGATAATCTCTCAGGTTCGCGACGTGGCCTATTTGACCTTCGTAAGACTGTAACTTCTTCAGGAGTTTCTGCAACTGTTTTCATACTTTGTTGAGGCTCTTCATTAAGATTACTATCATCTCGAATTTCTTCAAGATGTATCGTACTCCCATTGTTTTCTTTGGAAAGAAATTCTCTTTCTAAGAAAACTCAATTCCGAGCTACAAACACTTTGTTCTCGGTTGGATTATAAAAATAATATCCTTTAGTTTCCTTCAGATATCCTACGAAGAAGCATTTATCAGATTTGGGTTCCAATTTAGTTGTGATTAGTCGTCTGACGAAAACGTCACAACCCCAAATCTTTAGAAAAGACAGACTTGGAACCTTTCCAGTCCATAACTCGTAAGGTGTCTTTTCTACAGTCTTAGATGGAGATATGTTTAGTGTGAATGCTGCGATTTCAAGTGCGTATCCCCAAAATGATATTGGAAGAGATGTCTGACTCATCATTGATCGAACCATGTCTAACAGGGTTCGGTTTCTCCTTTTAGATACACCATTCCATTGTGGTGTTCCTGGTGGAGTAAGTTGTGAAACAATTCCACAACTCTTAAGATGATCAATGAATTCTTGGCTTAAGTATTCTCCTCCTCGATCTGATCGAAGAGCTTTAATAGTCTTGCCAAGTTGATTTTGTACCTCATTTTGAAATTCCTTGAACTTTTCAAAAGATTCCGATTTATGTTTTATCAAGTAAACATAACCATATATACTAAAATCGTCAATAAATGTGATGAAGTACTGATATCCTCCTCTGGCAGTTGTGTTTAGTGGTCCACATACATCAGTATGAATGAGAGCCAAAAGATCACTTGCCCTATCATTGTTACCATTGAAAGGGCTCTTAGTCATCTTTCCCAACAAACAAGATTCACATCGTTCAAAAGATTGGAAATCAAATGAATTTAGAAGACCATCTTTATGGAGCTTCAACATGCGTTTCTCATTTATATGGCCTAAACGACAATGCCATAAATAAGTAGGATTCGAATCATCAGACTTGATTCTCTTATTATTTACGTTATAAGCAGGTATTTCAAGATTTAGAATATAAAGACCATCCAATAATTTTTCAATACCATATTGCATATTATTCAAAGAAAATGAACAACGTTTGTCCTTAAAATTGAATTCAAAACCTTCTTCGTCTAACAAAGAAATAGAAATAATGTTTCTGCTAAAAGCAGGCACATAGTAACAATTATTTAATTCTAAAATCAATCCTGAAGGCGAAGGAATCTTAAATATTCCTACAGCTAGAGCGACAACTTTTGCTCGATTTCCAACGCGTAGGTCTACTTCTCCTTTAGCCAGCTTCCTACTCCTTTTGAGTCCCTGTACATTTGCACAAATGTGAGATGCACTACTAGTATCTAATACCCAAGAAGTAGAAGAAGCTGAAATAACATTTACTTCTATAACATAAGTACCTGAAGACGAAGGGGCTAGTCCCTTCTTTTTGCCGTCAAGGTATTTCTTGCAGTTTCTCTTCCAATGACCCTTTTCATTGCAGTGAAAACATATCATTTCAGCTTGTGGATTAGGCTTGGGCTCAGAATCTTGCTTCTTGTTCTTCCAGTTCTTAACTGGAGCTTTACATTTGCCTTTGGCATTGGACTTTCCTTTGCCATTTTCACCTTTCTTGAAACCCTTTCCCTTTTGAACCATCAGAACATTATTCTTAACTTTCTTAACAATGTTCTGCTCAGCTGTTTTCAGCATCCCATGCAGCTCAGTTAATGTCCTTTCCAGGCTGTGCATATTGAAATTCATAATGAACCCATCATATGACTCAGGCAGCGACTGGAGAATGACATCAGTGGCCAACTCTTGGCTAATGGTTGTCCCCAACCTTTCTAGGTGATCAATGTACCCAATCATTTTGAGTACATGAGGACTTACTGAGCCTCCCTCAGGAAGCTTGCATGAAAATAAAGACTTAGTAGTCTCGAAGCGTTCGACTCGAGCTTGTTCCTGAAACAAACTCTTCAGTTCTTTAACCATGTCGAAAGCATTCATATTTTCAAATTGATTCTGCAGATCAGCATTCATGCTAGCAAGCATGAGACATGAAACATCTAAATCATCATTTAGATGCTTCTGATATGCATCTATCTGTGCACGAGGAGCATTAGCTGCTGGTTCTTCAGGAATAGCATTTCCGAGGACATAATCTTTCCTCTCGTGCTTGAGAACAATTCTCAGATTCCTAAACCAGTCTAGGAAGTTGGTTGTATTTAGTTTTTCCTTCTCAAGGACAGATCGCAACGAAAAAGCGGTTGTGTTATTGTTCGTCATCTATCTACAGCAAAATAACATATGCAAACATTTAATATGCTTACTAAAAATTTCCTACTATGTCTTACACGCAATTGTCCCATTAGGACATAGTAGGTCCAAGATCCGTATTACACAAGGTATTAAGAAAGCTTTGGCTTTTCACTTAAACATTGTTAATTAGGTAAGCAACATTTGTTAATTACATTCTATGCAACTCTTGGTTTGTTGAGTTTTACATCTTATGTTTCGGCTTCTCAACACTTTGCCTCAAGGCCCAAAACCGTTTTGATGGCCTTGTGAAATCAAACCAACACTTTTCTGACTTATGGATGTCCGACTTCCATTCTATTAATTTATGATGATCTAAGATAACCCCGCTTTGGCAGGTGTTTTTTATAATAATCATAAAATTAATAGTTATCAGTGTTGGAAAGGCACAAATAATTTCTTTTGTTCTAGAGACATAAATATACAGTCTCACAATAATACAACAGAATATTTAAACATGCATCAACCAATAAATATATGATATAGTATGGCCAGAGAAATAAAGCTACTAATTAACTATGCTCTCCATCCTTTGTAGCTTTGGACACTCCAAAGTTCTTGGCTACCTTCTCTTGTGATGAGGGATCCTCCATCTTCTATGCGAGGTAAATATACAAAAATTGTACAGCCTAATACAAGAGACTAGTAATATAAAATTACATTTGCAAAACACAAAACGACACGCAGGCCGTATTTAGTTTGGCCATACTATATCACTTTAAATAATAATCCTGCAAGTTAGTATTATCCCATAACACAACATATTGCATACACACATAAATGCGAAAATTGAATTTAATCAATAATTAAATAAATACAAAGGGGTCGAGGGGCAACGCCCCCGCGGGGTTTGGGCCAGCGCCCCAACCGGGGTCCAGGGGGGACACCCCGGCGGCGGTCCCGCTGAATGGTCAGCGGGCTCGGTGTATGACCTTCAAGAGAATCACACTTCTACCACCGTGGAGAATTTGAACGATTTCAAATTATTTTCTCCAGAAACGTGTCTGTAGGTCAGAAAATACCCTAGAGGGGGGTGAATAGGGTTTTAAAAACTTAATGCGGAATTAAAATCAATTTAAAAATATTATGTCTATATTTATCAAGCAATCAACAACAAAGATAATTCCAAGCACAATGAATAAATAGCACAATATAATAGAGCAAGAGATAGAAAGATAGAACCGATCAAAGTCGAAGATTTTTTGTCCACACAATTCGGCTTGTTTCCCCTACTCCGCGCTCGGTTAGTTTCCCGAGAATTTCCACTATAACCGATCTCCTTCCGGGTGAAGATCAAACCTCTACAAGTGTATTCTTATCACACACTCTCACAAGTATTGAAAACACCTTCAATACTCTCACAAGAAATCCCTCTTGCTAATTGTATAAGATACACCTCTCACAAAAATGATTTGAACAAGTTTTGGTGACAAACACCAATGTACAATAGCTCTCGTGTATATCAAATTACAAATGAAGCTCACACTAAGAGATATCAAAATTGATCAATGAATATAAGCTCAAAGAATGAAAAGATTGATCAATGCTCTAGCTTTCAAACTTGAATAATGTGAATATATGAAATATGGGTTTGTATGATCATTCAAGTTGTTAAAAATGAGTCTTAAAACTCATATTTATAGCTTGAAAAAGTTTGTAGCCGTTTGTAGCCGTTTGAAGTCAATTAATTAATTAATGGGTCAAAATTGCACATTTGTCAAAGTTCCAACGGCTAGTTTAGACAAACAAAAAATTCAAATTTGTTTTGTTAATTTCTCCCAATTTGACCGTTGGATCATGTTCAAATTTTAGTCAAGAGTTCCAGGAGATGTTTTCTAACTACTGCAAAAATTTCAAAATGATCGGAGTCTGGGAAGGCCTCCATTTTACCGTTAGATCAAAACTGGGCAAAAATTGAGCGAATTTTAAACGAAAAATAAAAATATTTTTCCAATTTAATAATTTAGTTCCAAATAAAATTTCTAATGATTTTTGAATCTCAAATATATGTTTCTAAGATGCCCATTTTTATTATAGCTTAAAATATGATCATTTAAAATTAATATGAATTTATTTTGAAACTCGATTTTTGTAAAATGATGTTTTTCAAATAAATTCAATTTCAAGCTAGTTTGAATCAATCTTTAAAAGATGTAAGAATATGTTTGAGCTATAGGGATTTGATCAATAACGTATCTTCACATAAAATCTAAGCACTCAATCCATTTAATGATAATTCGAATCTTCGGGATGCTTGATTTTCTTGTGCGTATCTTCACTTGTTTGATGTTCTTGATCCTTTCTTGATTTTGATAACTTGTAGAACATGTGGAGATCATTCTTGTGCATACCTTCACTTGCTTGATGATCTAGATCTTTTCTTGGCTTTGTATAGCACATGTATATCACTTGAGTTCATTTTTTGTGAGTAGAGTCGTTTGTAAAGCTTGTGTAAGATTTGCTTCGGTTTGAAATTACACTTGGTCGGAAGATATATCGGTTAAAATGGCTATCATCATTGGAACAACCGAGTTAAATAACACTTTATTAACTTATTGTAATTATCAAAATAAGATTAATTGACTTTAAGGTCAACAGTGTCTAATCTTATTAGACAGATTCGTTTAGATTAATCACATTAATCTGCCCAATCTCATTAATCAAATTAACGTGAAGAACCCGATAGCCGTGATCTCATCAAGTCTACCAGATTGCGTAAACCCTAACAGAACGATTCTGAAATGCTAAACATGATAATTGCGGAATTAAAATCATGACAGCATGAAACTTAATCAAACAATATGTCAAAACATGAACCCTAATCGAAACTGTCAAACAGAATCAAGAACATGTCGATAACAGTTATCCATTGATTACGTTTTTGACATATCAGATCTCTATTAATCAAAGGACATATCGTATATGCAAACAGATTAACAAAAATAAAAACATGCTACAGAAAACGATTAACCCATTAATCGACATTAAGAAAACCTAGCATGATACTATAATCCGAATACGATATTAATCGAAGTTAAACAGGAACATATATTCATGTTATAAAACGATTATAATAATGATCGAAAAATAAAGAACAGCAATAACCTCCCTCTGATACCACTAATGGGAATTAGGGCAGTAATCATGCATCACATACAGTAATTTACACATTAATCTTTAAACCCTAGGATCTATACTGTTCAATATAAATCGATAGAAGACATACCTTGTTTGTGATTCGAATTAATGAAACGGACAGGATGGATTTGATCCTTCTGTTGTGGTCGTTCTAGCGTCGAAAACACAACGCCTCTACGGTATGCACACACGAATTTCGTCAGATCCTTGCTTGGTGTACTAGCGCCTTTAGGGTTCTCACACCTTTTGATTTCTGCCACTGTCTCACGTTAGTTGGCCAAGAAGAACAACGGTTCCCTTTTAAAGGCGAACCCTAGTGAGAAACCCTAAGCAACAAAACGAATTAGGCCCAAGTCTAACTTGGCCCGTTTTCAATTCGTTTTGATCCAACTCGTTTTGGTGTGCGACTCTGTAGGTTTATACTCTTTGGCAGTATAATTAAAAGCCCGTTTTATTATACGAATAGTAAGCAGTCTCTAGTAAAACATTACTATTACCCAAAGGGTATAATGGTCAAAACAACACAACCTTAAATTGATATTCCACATATTAACTCATTTTGTCAATCGATATCTAGATTGAACACAAGACTAAGCAAGTGTCATTCTTGTATAGTTCAATCTTAATTTCTTGATCTCTAAGTATAATTAATCTAAAACAAATGACATCTTATTTGTGCATGGCCATGCAAATATTAATTATACTTATCAAGGGGCCCAAAGATATCTCTCTCATTATATGAGAGTGACAAATCCCATCTTGATCAACCACATACCTCTACATAGTTCATAGTATGCTCGATCATCATTTTTATAATTACTCGGTCAAGAGCAACGTTTGATAATGCCTGACATGCTAATCCCTATGTTGGTAGCCATGGTGATCTCAGGTCTGAGGATAATACGATATCACAAATGGGGAACATCACTGATGACATTTTGTAACACTCCTCGCAGTGTCCCCAAAGCGGGTCGATCCAATACTTTGTTCTCCAACAAGTATTAGTGTGTTCAGCTTGATATCTCCATATCCATGACTTGTGGAACATAGTCATCAGCTGACCCATACTCTAATCATTATATCAATGTGATCCTAGGTTATTGACACATGATTAGGGACAACTAAATAATATTATCATAACATTACTAGCATCCCACAATCAAGTCACGCACTTGATGAACTAGTATTAATATATATTATTTACAAGAGAATATAAAGTAAAATTAAATAAACTTTATTAATAACAATAAGCATAAAATATCCAAGTACAAATCATAATCTGTGAATAGTCCTAGGACATATCTCTTTCACATTCATGTAAAAAGCTCAAGACTTTAGACCTCGAGGATGCCGCATGGGGGAAGTGTTTGTTTTCTCTTCATACAAGAACTATCACATTTTTTTTACGGCATTGTAATATTTCTTTGCGATCTATATGCTATGCTGATCCTGAAAATTGTACGATTTTACATAAGCATAATTAGTTCAGCATTCGATATCAAGGTTTATTTTTCCTCCATTTTTTTTCGAAATAAAAAAGTTCCATCTCTTCATATATATATATACCCCGCAAAATTTGTATTGAGAAGTTAATGAACTTTGAAAATTTGTTGCTGGCATTTCTTACATAGAACCAAAAACACCCAAAATTGGTTTATTTCCTTCTTATTTTTATTAAATTGAAAGTTGAAACAAGAAATCAGAGAAAACCTAGTTGAGAAATTAGTCCTAGAATCCAAAAAATGTAGAAATAACCTGAGAACTTACCCCAAGAAACCATATATTAAATGGGCTGGAGATCGAGTGGGAACCCTAGAGAGAGAAAATATTGTGGCATGTGTTTGTTCATTGTCTGAGATGGGTGGATGGGTTATATACATACATGCGTGTATGTAAAAGATGCTATTTAGAGATTTTAGAGAGAATTTGGAGAGAGAAGAGGGATGTTGAATGGAGAGGGAATATGGAAGAGAACACTACACCAATATGGCCCTTGGGCGACGTAAGCAATAGCCTACGTCGCTTAAGAATAACCTAGGCGACGTAATAATATCACGTCGCCCAAGAAATTCTTAGGCGACGTATGCATATCCTCCGTCGCCTTATAAAATCTTAGGCGACGTACGAATATCCTACGTCGCCCTAGAATTTCTTAGGCGATGTACGTATATCCTCCGTCGCCTTATAAAATCTTAGGCGACGTACGTATATCCTCCGTTGCCCTATAAAATCTTAGGCGACGTAGGTATATCCTATGTCGCCCTAGAATTTCTTAGGTGACGTATCCTTTTTAGTTATGTTGCCTAAGATAAATCTTAGGCGACGTATGTATAGTTTCTACATCGCCTAAGAAATTCTTAGGCGACATAATATCACGTACGTTGCCCTAGAAAATCTTAGGCAACGTAGGTATATCCTCCTTCGCTTAAGATAAACCTTAGGCGACGTAATTATAGTTTCTACGTCGCCTAAGATCATTTCAAAATAAATTTAGAAAACTCATAATGATGTTAATTGAGGGATATAAAGAACACATTCATTTACCATTGGATCAAACGCATCTTCGAAGAGTAATATATAGAAGGGGGGAAATTGTGGGTTGGACTACAAGTGTCCTGTTGGTAATTCAGTCGGTAAATCATATTTTCTAATACTAAAATTAGAGTAAGAAACTACATACTAGTTTATTAATCGGAATTTGAAATTAAAAACTATTACCAAACCACCCAATTTTCCAGTATTTTCAAGTAATTTAAGTTTGATCCAATTTGTTTAGAATTTTGGTAACACTATTGTCTGTGGTACTTTTTTGTAAAATATTACTCCGGGAAATATGCATCTAGTAATACGAAGAACAACTAAATAATAAAAAGTTATTCAGATACATGTAAAATATAATTATGAACATAAAATAAGAGAAAGTTTATGGATAAATTTAAGGAGGGGAAAATAATTTGGCTGCATTACTTTCTCATGTAGTAGCGCTAAGAGAGATGTTGATACTTTGGTTAGAGATATATAATAATCACAAAGATTGCAATCCAAGCATTTTTAGAACCTTTGTATTTATTCTTTCATACTTCAACATAGCATTATAACCCTGGCAACAATAATTTTCTTTGACTTACGCCTTTTCTCCTTCTAGCAAAATAAATTTCATCCCAATTAAGTTCTAATTAAACAAGCATTAAACAAAAAAAAATTCCAATATTAAACTAACAAAGAGAAAAAGAAAATAATATTAAAGAAGAGCTATCCAATAATAAACTAGCAAAGAGTAAAAGAAAATTAATATTAAGCAATAGGCATCCAATACTAATTAACGAATAGCAAAAGAAATTTATTTACAGTTTACCAAAAAAAAGTCATATGTTTGATCTCCACCAAGTATGCTACATTACAATCTCACTTCAACATCTAAAAATGAGGCTAGAATTACTTGGTTTGTTTCTTAAGGAGAGAGATCAATTGACCTTTCTTACTTTAATTAGAACATTAATTAGAAAAATAGGACTAACAATTTAAGACATATAAAATTAAAATTGAGATTATTATTTTGAGATGGAAGTATAATTTATTTTGGTAATTTTAATATATTTACTTTCGGTTATTTTGAAATTAGAAATTTTTGGTATTACTTTTAGCCTTTTAGGTAGTTTTAGTATTTTACCTTTTGGTATTTACGGTATGGTAATTCGATATTTCCGGTTTTTATAAGGTAATACTAGAACCAAACCAAAATTTTTGGTAAATTTGGTCTCAGTGTTTCAGTTTCTAGAAAACATGTATGGGTTAACAAAACTATTTTTACTAAGATTAACTCCGTCGATTTTGGTAAAAACTATAGCAAAGCTAATCCCGAGTACAAAACACATTTTCAAGAAAAATATTAGATTCACAAGGAAACAACACAATTATAACACGGTTCATCAACAAAACAAGCTGTAAGATGGTGAACATATATATGGAATGAGGAAAGAAAGGATGTAACAGTTTGTATTTATATTGATGTTAATTATGTTGTATTCAACAATTATCGTGTGAAATTTGTATTCCTGAAAATTTTGCACTCATAATTTGGAGAAAACTTCCTTCCAAAAATTGTAGATCTTTGAATTACTTTTTCAGGGATATAGGGATCATGTCAGTATGAGGATTTTGGCATACCGGTCCGGCGTTCAAATTTTGGGGAGGAATTAGACTACGGACTGGTATGTGGTTTTTGGCATACCGGTCCGGCATGTAAAATTTGGGAGAAATTTATGATGCGGATCGGTACTCCATTTTCTGCATACCAGTCCACCATCCGGAAGAGTTCATCGACTTAACTCGTTTTAAGTGCGTTTTATCCCTTTTTTCCATTCATTTTCGACCAAAAACATCCACACACACCTAAAAGCTTCTAGAGAGAGATCGAAAGATGTGAGCTCTTTAAGGGATTCTCACGCGGTTTTCAACATCAATCCGAGATTTAAGCTTCAAATCACTCAAATCTTCTCCTTATTCACTATTCATCATCTTCTTCCTTGGAATTTCTTAAGAAGGAGCTTGGATTATCATCTTCCTTTCTTTCTTTTGGCCTATAACCTTGAGGTAAGGGTTTTCTTGCTTTCAAAACTCAATAATATGATTTTATGGATTGAAAATCATTGTATTTGGCTTGTATTGGTTTGAAAACTCATGTGTATGAAGGCCTATGATGTTTTATGATTTTTTAAAGGCTGTGAATGCATGACTTGAGGCAAAATATGCCATCCACATGTGATATAAAATGTTACTTAAGTTACATGAGATATCTCTTGGTTGTATGGATGATTTTGTTGATGAAATTGATTTGTTAATGGATTATATACATCAAGGGATATGAGGTGAGGCTTATTAAAGTTTGCATGGCATAAATTGCTTTATGTACTTATTAAATGACATGTTATGCATAATACATATCATTATTGTGTCAATCGATGACATGGTGAATCTCTCGGCGAACTCGGAACATTTTCGTAATCTATGAATTTAAAGGAATCTTTGGAAGAATTTATATCTCTTATCTATGGTGAGGTGGGCTTGTAATGCCCTTGGTGTTGAAGGTGGAATTTTATATTGATATAGTGCTTGTCGGGATGGGAAAACAAGTGGGGCCCGGTGCCCTTGGGTTGAAAATCGCTAAACTCCTGGGAGAAGCAAGGTTTGGCAGCCTATAAGCTACCAGTGAGAAGCCCAAGAACATAGGCAAATTAGCAATGCACTGTGGTCCCTATGGTTGTTTATGTTCATGTGATTTGGGGACGGACGGTCCCAAGGCTATTATTGCAATAAAATGATGACTCTGCCGGCTATAAAAAATGTTCGTGGTTCGGATGTACTATCTTGTGGTAAAAGGTTGACACGAGAGGTAACCAGCACTAGCACGTTTACGTATTACTTATTGAATGACAATGATTATATTTATATTATTGTAGTAAACATGATTTGGAAACATATTGATGAACTTGTTTTGAAACCTCATGTTATGTGTTCCCCCCTACTGAGTAAACAACTCACCCCGATTTCTTTAAAATATTACAGGTACCCAGGAGTCGAACGTGGATAAAAATGCGGCGGGTTCAGGGGCGCAATAGATGCTCTAATATGAAAATTATTTTTTGGATGTATATATATACACTATCTTGGGAAACAGTGGCTAGCTCGATAGTTGTACATGTTTATGCTTTTAATTTGTTAACTTTGCATAGCTACCATATGTATGTGGGGAAGTTATACTATAGATATGTGCTCCACATTTGGTTTACTTGTAACATACATGCTGTTTTCTTTGCATTAACACCTATTTCGGTAAATCCAAGATGGGTTAATAACGCTCCAGGTCTTAATTATGAGTGTTATCCTGCTAATTAAGGCGAAGTGTTATAATTTGGTATCAGAGCATATGTTTTGCAATTATTTAGGTTGTGGGACGAAATTTGTGATGTATTGCGATAAATCGTCTCCATGTTTAGTATATGGAATTGTTATGACATATTTCTTATTGTTTTTATATAGAATGATGACCTCACCAAATAACAACATTACCCATGAGAGCTCCACCTCCAGGGAGTCAGTAGATGCTATACGTGCTATGGCCCGGGTGTTAACCAATGTGCTAAGACATATGGAGCAACCCTAGGGTAGAATCCAGGAGAATAGGGCTATGGTGGCCCTAGAAAAGTTTAAGAAGTTAGCCCCACTAACATTTAACGGGATGTCTTGTCCCAAAGCAGTAGAGTCATTACTCGATCAAATAGAAAGAGCTTTCTATGTTATGACCCTACCCGATGATCTAAAGCTTAATTTGAAAACTTACCAGTTGGTTGATCAAGCTAGTTTCTGATGGAGGAACTTGTCTAGGAGGGCGGAGGCTCCTACCTCCTGGGACTAATTCACTCAGTTATTCTTAGAACATTATTTCTCATCAGTTCATCGCAGTTTGAAGAGGAATAAGTTCCGTTCTCTGATTCAAGGGAACATGTATGTGGCTAAGTACGAGATAAAGTCTGAAAGTTTGAGTCATTTTGATAAGAGTTTAGAAGAGAAGATACACTTATTCTTAAAGGGGTTCAAACATTCTATCTAAGAGAAGTTATATCATCTAAGTCACGGCAGTGTTGCTAAAGCCGTGAGGATGGCGACGAAGGTGGAACAAGAAAGGATAGATGCTAGTAGATTTATTGATAAGAAAAGGGGCATTGAAGGAAAGAAAGTGGGTGGTCAGGGAAAGAGATACAAGGGTGATTCTGGGTCCTCTAGTGGGAGTTACGGTAGAGGTCGGTCTACGGGTTCGGGGAATGAAAACTAGGGGTTTCGAGAAAGAGTTTGTTATAGATATGGTTAGATAGGGCACTTCAAGAGAGAGTGTCCAAATGTGAGTCGAGAGCGGCAACAACTATCCCAGTCCCTCAACAGTCGGCCCCAATTTTTAGGCTCGAGCTGCACGGACGGTTATGGCTAATCCTTTTCTAGCAATCAGAGTGGTCAGGGACGTGGACAAAGTCAAAGTGGGTCTCGAGAAGGTGGAGGTTCATACTTTTGGGGTGGTGGCAGAACGTAGGGACATGTCTACACGTTGACACAAATAGAACAAGCCGAGGTTAAAGTAATGGAAGCTACTATTTTGTTCTTTAGCACCTGGGTTAAAGTTTTGTTTGATACTGGTGCTTCACATTCCTTTATTTCACGTGCATTGGTTGATAGATTGAGATTATGTGTTGAATTATTGAATATAACTTTGTGGGTTGGTACACCCACCGAGAATAGGATTCGGTTAGGATTTGTTTGTAAGAATTGCTCATTGGGTATAGGAGAATCCTTGATAGAGTTTGATCTTATTGTACTGGATATGGGGAATTATGATCTCATATTGGGAATGGATTGGTTAGCTACTTTTCACGTGATGATTGATTGTTCTAGACGTCGAGTGTTGATTCCATTATCGAATAATAAAGTTTTGACCTTCCAGTGTGAACCTGAGTCACTTGCCCCGTGCGCGTATCTGAGACCTAGAGAACAACGGAGTTACTTTGGGTGGTTGGCTAATATCGTAGCATTAGAGGAGGGTAGTATTCGTCCTTCTGATCTTCCTTTATTTAGGGAATTTCCTGACGTGTTTCCTGATGATCTCCTAGGTCTACCCCCACATCGGGAGGTAAACTTTTCCATTGATATTGTTCTAGGTATTGCACCGATATCTCTAGCTCCGTATTGTATGGTTCTTGCTGAGTTGAGGGAGATGAAGATTCAAATTGATGAACTATTGCGGAAGGGATTTATTAGACCCAGTGTATCCTAGTGGGGCACACCCGTTCTGTTCGTCAAGAAGCAAGATGGGTCGTTGCGTCTGTGTATAGATTACGGTCAGCTGAATCGAGTCACTGTTAAGAATAAGTATCTGTTGCCCCAAATCGATGATTTGTTTGATCAGTTACAAGGCACTGTTATGTTTTCCAAGATTGATCTTCGATTGGGCTGTCATCAGATGTTAGTTCGTGAAGAAGATATTCCGAAGAAAGCGTTTCGTACTTGATATGGCCATTATGAGTTTTTGGTAATGCCATTCCGGTTGACGAATGTGCTAGTTATTTTCATGGATTTGATGAATAGTTTGTATCGTCTTTACCTGGACCAGTTTGTGGTGGTTTTCATAAATGACATTCTTATCCATTCCAAATCCGATGAGGCGCATGAGAATCATCATCGCCTAGCTCTTTAGGTTCTTCGGGATCATAAATTGTATGCAAAGCTTAGTAAGTGTGACTTCTGGATGTTAGAAGTCAAATTCTCGGGACACGTCGTCTAGAGAAAGGGTATCTCTATAGAGCAGGGAAAAGTAGAAGTGGTCCCAAACTGGGAGAAACCTTGAAATGTTATCGAGGTTAGGAGTTTCTTGAGTTTGACAGGGTATTACCGTAGATTTATCAAGGTTTTTTCTCATATAGTCTTGCCATTAACCTGCCTAACTCATAAGGGCGTTCTATTTGTTTGGGATGACTCATATGAGGAAGTCTTCTTGGAGTTGAAGAATAGCTTTACTTTAGCTCCAGTTCTTGTTCTACCTAAACGGGGAAAGGGTTATACAATCTACTGTGATGCTTCTAGGCTTAGGTTGGGTAGTGTCTTAATTCAAGAAGAGCATGTTGTGGCTTATGCTTCTCGTCAACTCAAGCAACATGAGAAAAATTATCCCACCCACGATCTAGAGTTAATCGCAGTTGTATTTGCTCTTAAGATCTGGCATCATTACTTGTATGGCGAAAAATTTGAGGTCTATTCTAATCATAAGAGTTTAAAGTACATCTTTACTCGGAAGAATTTAAACCTTAGGCAGTGCCGGTGGATATAGTATCTAGAAGACTATGATTTCACTCTCCAATATCATCCAGGTAAGACTAATATGGTAGCCGATACCTTAAGCCGAAAATCTCAAGGGTCCTTAGCTGCGTTATGCTGTTGGGGATGGAGACTGAAGGAGGGAGTTGCAACGATATAACCTTATGGTGAATCGTGATGAGAATCGAGCTTACTTATATAACATGATTGCCCAACCGGAAATCCTACAACAGGTGATAGATACGCAACGGGTAAATGAAAATTTTTGAGTGATACGTGATCATTTGGCTGTGGAAGCCGAATTCGGTGGGTACAAACTTGGAACCGATGGTGGAATTCGAGTCCGAGATAGGTTGGTGGTACCAAAAAACCCAAAACTTAGAAATGAAATTCTAAGTGAAGCACACCGTTCCAAATTTTCTATTCACCCCGGTGGTACAAAGATGTACCGGGACTTGTCTCGAAACTTTTTGTGGAGCGGCATGAAGAAATATGTCACAAATTTCGTTAGTAAATGCATAATGTGCCAATTGGTGAAGGCTGAACACCAAAAGCCTGCGAGACAACTTCAGTCGTTGCACATTCCCAAGTGAAAATAGGAACACGTTATGATGGATTTTGTTTCGGGGTTACCAAAAGCGTTGAGTGGCCAAGACACGATTTGGGTAGTTGTCGATAGATTAACTAAATCCACTCATTTTATTCCTATTCAGAACAACCAAAATGTGGAAAGTTTGGGAAAACTCTACGTCAGAAAAATAATTAAGTTACATGGAGTTCCGTTAATCATTATGTCGGACCGAGATCCTCACTTTACATTTCGATTTTGGGGAAGTTTTCAAATGGCTTTGGGGACACAATTAAAGTTCAGAACGGCGTTTCACCTGCAAATCGATGGACAATCCGAGCGGGTTATCCAAATACTTGAAGATATATTGAGGGCATATGTCCTTGACTTCTGAGGAAACTTAATAGATCATTTGCCATTAATCGAGTTTGCTTATAACAATAGCTTCCAAGCTAGTATAGGCATGGCGCCTTACGAGGCCCTTTACGGTCGTCCATGTAGATCCTCGATTTGCTAATATGAAGTTGGGGAGAGAATTTTGTTTGTCCAGAATTGGTATAACAAACCACCGAAAAAAACAAGACCATTCAACAACATCTCTTTACCACCCAGAGTCGACAGAAAATTTATGTTGACAGAAATCGTCGTCCATTGGAATTTGAAGTCGGCAATCACATGTTTTTGAAAACTAAACCTTATTTCAGCATCACACGGTTTGGTAGTAAAGGAAAGTTATCTCCTAGATATATCGGGCCGTTCGAGATTCTCAAACAGATCGGGAATGTTTCATATCGTCTAGCTTTGCCACCATAGTTATCTAATGTTCATAATGTCTTCCATGTGTCAATGTTGCGTCGGTATGTTCATGATCCTTCCCATATTGTTCAGTGGGAAAACCTCGAGGTGTTAGAGGATGAAACTTATGAAACCCGCCCAATACAGATCTTAGATCATCATGATCAAGTACTTCGAAACAAGGTTATTCCTTTAGTGATGATTTAGTGGCTAAATCACGGAGTCGAGGAGGTAACGTGGGAATTAGAAGCAGAAATTCATAGCAAGTACCCAGAATTGTTTAATTGATATGTAATATTTAAATTTCGAGGACTAAATTTTATTTAGTGGGAGAGATTGTAACACTTTGTATTTATATTGATGTTAATTATGTTGCATTCAACAATTATCGAGTGAAATTTGTATTCCTGAATTTTTTTTATTCATAATTTGGAGAAAACTTCCTTCCGGAAATTGTATATCTTTGAATTTACTTTCAAGGGATATAGGGATCATGTTAGTCGGAGTTCCAAGCGAGGAATTATGGCCAAAACAAGAACATGGTAGCAGGGAAGGGAGTTAGCCTACGGACCGATATGGGAATTTTGGCATACCAGTTCGGCGTTTAAAGTGTGGGGAGGAATTAGACTGCAAACCGGTATGTGGTTTTTGGCATACCGGTCCGGCGTGTAAAATTTGGGGGAAATTTATGCTACGGACCGATAAACCATTTTTTACATACCGGTCCTCCATCCGAAACATTGCACCGACTTAACTTGTTTTAAGTACGTTTTATCCCCCTTTTCCACTCATTTTCGACCAAAAACACCCACACACACCTAGAAGCTTCTAAAAAGAGAAAGATGTGAGTTCTTTAAGGGATTCTCACCCGCTTTGCAACATCAATCCAAGATTTAAGTTTCAAATCACTCAAATCTTCTCCTTATTCACTATTCATTATCTTTTTCCTTGGGATTTCTTAAGAAGGAGCTTGGATCATCATCTTACTTTTTTTTTGTTTTGGCCTATAACCTTGAGGTAGGGGTTTTCTCGCTTTCAAAACTCAATAATACGATTTTATAGAATGAAAATCATTGTATTTGGCTTGTATTGGTTTGAAAACTCGTGTGTAAGAAGGCCTATGATGTTTTATGATTTTTTTAAAGGTTGTGAATGCATGATTTGAGGCAAGATATGCCATCCACACGTGATATAAAATGTTACTTGACTTACATAAGATATCTCTTGGTTGTATGGATGATTTTGTTAATGAAATTGATTTGTTAATGGATTATATACATCAAGGGATATAAGGTGAGGCTTGTTAAAGTGTGTATGGACTAAATTTTTTTATGTACTTATTAAAGGGCATGTTATGCATAATACATATCATTATTGTGTCAACTAACCACATGGTGAATCTCTTGGTGACCTTGGAACATTCTCGTAATCTATGAATTGAAAGAAATTTGTGATGCTCCAAATCCCGTTCTGAGATTTTCACCTCCGGGACCCGGTTAATCACGGATGTCGTGCGCAACAGCGGGTTCAAAATATAAAAATCACAACTTTTTAAAAATATTTTTCTTGGATAAAACTTAATCCGTTTGAAAACTTGTGTTATAAAAATTTCGGCATGTGGAGTTCGTTTAAACAACAATTCGCCGTGTAAATTTTGAAAACTATTTTCATACAAACGAAATCCCAAACACAACAGTTGGATACACTCCACACATAAACATCACTTATATAATTTATATCCAATTCAAATCCTCCAACGAGGTCCCAATCTTATAAAGGTTTACATCGGTATATTCAAGAATACATTGCCAATTATACAAAGTACATTAATAATGGAATTGATCTAAAAAAGGTATAATACAAGTCGTTTCCCAACGACTTAGGTGGTCAGGGCATCAGAGTTAACTAAAATCCACTAGCGCTCCATCCCCATGAAATACCTGCAAAACTGGTTTAAAAAAATAGAAGTGAGCCAAACACAGGTTCAATGGGAACTATATAAGTTATATACATAAAATATACGTTGTGGAAAGAATGCGTGCGAGGTTTAATAATGAAAGTAATTTCCTTCTGTAATAAAAATCATACTAGGATATGCCTGCCAATGCTTTCCCATCCCCGAAAGCTAGTTAATAACATATAATAGTCATAAACCTCATATGTATGATAAAAGAAGAATCGTTCAGATACAAATAGCCTTTGGTAAGAAAATATATATATAAGAGACCGTTGGCTGGTTTATACAGCATGGCACTATATTCGTATCGTCAAAAAAAAAACATCTCGCTCTTGTCGATCATCTCAACAACTCGTAACTAGTCAAGCGTACTACCAGGTCTGTATTTTGTGGCCTTTCACCCGCGCGGCAGCAGGGCCTCCAGTTCGTTTTCATGCACGGTTTCGAGTCTTTCACCCAGGGGCACTCAGTCCCAACTTACGATCCCAACCTTTAAAGACCAAACCTGGGACCTATCATAGACTAGCGCAACCATATGTACATATATCAAATCCACAGACGAACAATTGTGCCAAATAACTGATATAATAGTTCATACCGAACCAATCAACTAGCCAACCAGAAAATAAGTAATGAAAGGCCATCATCATCTCAAAAGTATACTTAACACATCCAAAACCATACAAATGTTGTAATTATAACTTACAAAAGTAGGAAATACCAACAACCCATATGCTTGGATCAAATATACGTTTAATATGTATCTTGTATATATATCAAACCCATTTTACCAAATATCATATAGTAATACACGTGTCATACTTTAAACTGGATTCGCCTAGTCCATCAACTAGCCACTCAGATAAGAAATCAGTTTCCAAATTCACAAGTGGGGAAATTCCTCAGTATATAATCAAACTGGCTCTAAGCCGAGAATAACCCATCATTTATAACACTTTAACTTAATAAAACCTTCCCCATGTGGTTCTCATCTTATTTCAAAGCCAAAGAGTAGTAAAGACTTTCTTGGCATAGTTACGGACTGGTTAGATTTAACATTTCAAAAACTAATCCATAACTTATATACATAATAATAATAGCGAAAATATAAGTAATCATAGTCGAATCATACTTTTAATTCTATATATAACTCCCTTTGAAATCTTAATACATTGGTCACTCATATTGAACTTGTTTTTCTATCTAGTATCGTTATGGACTGGCTAGGAAAGTAGAAAATCTCATAAAATGCACCAGTAGCCCAAGTACAACAAAGATACCACAAATATAAGCAATTATGTTCCAAACACACTTTTAAACTCAAGTACAGTATCATACATATGCGTATCATAAGATAGTGTACACTAGCGTACCCGCAATTTGGTGTTTCATACCAATCTTCTCAAAATCAGTGCATAAGTTAAGGGTTTATGTGTAATCCGTAATTTATGATCACAATAGGTGTAAATCAATTAAAGATTCAAGAGAAATTAACCCACAACTCCATGAACATGCATTTGTAGAAAATATATATACAAATTCATCATATATACTTGATTTGAGTTGAATAAGTAGTAATAGCGTGGAAATAGATTTAAATACTATTTCTCCCACCTATTGAGGGTTAATCTCTTGAAGAAATTTAGTAGAATCGAGCCAGACCGAGAAAACAGCGAGCTTCCCCTAATTTTGGAACCTTAGCCATGGAGGTGGTGGTGAGGAAGATGAAGATGACAATGAATAGTGCTCAGAGATAGCAGAGAAGGAAAAGCTTAGATCATGATCTTAATTCATACGTAAAACCCCCCAAATTGCCTCTCATTTCTCTCTCTAAGAGCTCTCAAATGTTGGTGGAAACAAATGAGAAGAAAATGGAGATGGACGAGTATATAAACTGCTTTCTAAGTTTTCCGGGTACTAATCACGCAAGGGACTTGTAGCACTGAACTTTGAACATCCATAACTTCTTGCTTGGAAGTCAGATTAAGTTGATCTTTATGTCCATAGAAAGCTTATTCGAAGCTCTACAACTTCTTAAAAAGAAGCTTTCCCAAATTCCCGATGAATTATTCCCAAAAATGTGTCAAAATTAGCGCATTATTGTTTTCGAATGAACAACTATTAGCGATTGACCTATTTCGCGCTCAGTTTCGACCTAGTAGGGGCCTGAATTTGCCTTCGGCCAAAAAATGAAAGTTGTATATTGCCTAAAATTCTAGACCCAATGTGGACAAAAACTCAATCTAGTAAGGAACGAAGAAGTTAAGATTCCCCCAAGTTATCCAAAATTATGAAGTCGAGTAAATTAAAAACTTGCAATCTACATCTCGATTTTGACTCGAACCACCCAAAATGACTTACGGCTATTCTAACATGCTTAAACATATTAATGTAACTCGTTGAAAATCTTTGAGCCATTTGGATCCTTTCAAAGCAAAATATGGCAATTCGAAGTACACTTTTGCCTTACGCGCGGCTTGCATCGTGACTCCGAGAAATAGAAATACGGGGTGTTACAAAATCTTCAAAAGAATTTATATCTCTTATCTATGGTGAGGTGGGCTTGTAATGCCTTTGGTGTTGAAGGTGGAATTGTATATTGATATAGTGCTTGCTGGGATGGGAAAATAAGTGGGGCCCGGTGCCCTTGGGTTGAAAATCTCTAAACTCCTGGGGGAAGCAAGGTTTGGCCGCCTATAAGCCACCAGTGAGGAGCCGAGAACATAGGCAAATTGGCAAGGCACTATGGTCCCTATGGTTGTTTATGTTCATGTGATTTGCGGACGGACGGTCCCAAGGCAATTATTGTGATAATATGATGACTCTGATGGCTACACGAAATGTTCGTGGTCCGGATGTACTATCATGTGGTAACAGGTTGACACAGGAAGTAACCTGCATTAGCACTTTTATGTATTACTTATCGAATGACAATGATTATGTTTCTATTATTGTACTAAACATGATTTGAAAACATATTGATGAACTTGTTTTGAAACCTCATGTCTTGTGTTCCCCCTGCAGAGCAAACAACTCACCCCGATTTCTTTAAAATATTACAGGTACCCAGGAGTCGAACGTGGATAAAAATGCGGCGGGTTCAGGGATGTAGTAGAGGCTCTGATACGAAAATTATTTTTCAGATGTATATAACACAATCTCGGGAAGTCGTGGCTAGCCTGATAGTTGTACATGTTTATGCTTTTACTTTGTTAACTTTACATAGCTACCATATGCATGTGGGGAAGTTACACTATAGATATGTGCTCCACATTTGGTTTACTTGTAACATACATGCTGCTTTGTTTGCATTAACACCCATTTCGGTAAATCCAATATAGGTTAGTATCATACATTCATTATGATCCGGATAACCACCTATGCAACCGACCCGTGTACTTACACTCGTATACCACATTCTAAGGTTCAATAGTTATTACTACTTTCTATTTCATGTGTTAATAAATTATGAATACCTAACGTCTTCCTATGTATAGTAGGTTCTATTTGCTGGTGTCTCTGTTGTTCTTATTAAAGGTACACTCGTTCAAGGCAATATACAATCAACAATACCATACAAGATATGATACGATACAATAATAAGGATAACATAAATAATAAACATCCATAGCACATCGATCCGTATCGTATCTCTTGTATAATACCTCAGTTTCACCCCGCAGTCTAATCAGGCTCAGAACAACAAATCCAGCGAGTCCCAAAGGTTCTGAGGCTCTTATCCATGTCTCTTCCAAGTGAGGTGGTGGCTCAAGGACTTGGTTCTCCAAGCAAGTCATTCGGAGATAACCATCTATGACATTTTTCCAGGAATAAACTCCGAATAGTTAACGAAGAGAAAACCCATACAAGCCCCCACGACGTCGGGAATAACTACACCAAAAGATACCCTAGCAGGGTGATATCCATTAGTAGTCTAACTATTTCCTGAGGACCCACCATTTGGGTAAATAGTGGCACATGGGACATGGTTTGCTAACCGGTGAAACTCTATAGTGACGCACCAAATCTCGTTCTGAGATTTTCACCTCCGGGACTCGATTAATCAAGGATGCCGTGCGCGACGGCGGGTTTAAAATATAAAATCACAACTTTCAAAAACTTTTATTTGATAAAACATGATCTTTAGAAAGTTCCTATTTATAAAACTTTGGCATATGGAGTTCGTTTCATTAACAAACCGCCCTGTAAAGTTTAAAACAAATTTGATACAAATAATCACATTCCAACCACACTTTCAAATCCACTCCACATATATATACAAAACCATTTATACAAGTCTGGAATCCGTCACCTAAAATAGTTGTAGAGTTCATACATAAATACAAAGAGTTTAACATAACAAAAGATTATACACATGGTCCTTGGTCTAAGGACCCGGAGGTTCTATGGACATCAGAGGCTTCTAAATGGATACACCACGCTCCAATTCCCTAAGCCTATCATGCAAAACTGTTAAAAAACGGGATGGGCCAAATTCGGGCTCAATGGGAACAATATATTTTGATATATGAAAGTACACGTTGCAAACACACATGCGTGCATCTGTATATAAAAAATACATACTTTACTTTAATGCAATTCTTAAAAATCGTGCAATGCAATGCAATCATACACGAGTGCATGCGAACTCCACTAGGATTCATATCCAAGCCACCGAAAGCTATTTACCTGACTACCTGATATCTTCTCTAACCATTCCATAAGACAAACCTCTAAGGAATTTCCACAACTTGAGAAGATCGCTAGTCTAAAGTTATCTCGTATCAAACTCTAGCTTCCTAAGGTTCGACATGCTACGGATTATCCACTCCCAAATGTAACTCCACGCTCTTCTATGCTATATGTCCTTATTCCGTAAGTCGTAACTATTTGCCAAGTATTTATTGTTCCCCCTTTAATTATAGTGTGTTATGGATTCTATGCTTGGCCATCTAGAAGGCTCTATAACTGGCTTATCCTTCTAGCGTGTTACACCACGATATTATCTTATTTAGCTATTCCATTAGCTATAATTTCCACTTCAATTATTAATGCTTTAAGTTCATTATGATTCGGCTATCAAGTCTCGTGAACCACATGTACTCTCACGCCCATATTCCTTACCTAAAGGCCATTGATCATTATTGCTTTCCACTTTAGGCATTAATACATTATGAATGGCCATTTATTTCTTATGTATATTATTATCCACTAGATAAGTGTCCCCATTCACCTAACGTCGTATAAATCAAGTCTAAAGTATCATATAACAAATAACACATATATGATACAACAATGATAATAATGGTGATAGCATTCAACCACAACACAACGTTCGTATCATATATTCAGTATAATGCCTCAGTTTCTCCCCGCGGTCGTCTAGGCCCAAAGTAACAGATCCCGAAGGCTCCGAGGCTCTTGTACATGTCTTCTCCGAGTGGGGAGTGGCTCATGGACTTGGTTTTCCAAGTAAGTCATTCGGAGATAGTCCCTCAAGATATTTTCCTTGGAATGACACTCTGAATAATTAACGAGGAGAACACTTCATACAAACCACATCGACACTCTAGAAGGAACTACACCAGGCGATACCTTAGCAGGGTGATGACCATTAGTATCCTAACTACTTCCCGAAAAACTCACCATTGGGTAAGTAGTGGCACACAAGACCTACTCCGCTTGCCAGGAAAATTCATTGAACCCATAATACATAGTCTTGTGGGAAGGCAAGATACAAAGAGTGAGCTCTCTTTTCTGGGTAACCACAACCACAGGCGGAGTCACCTACTTTATTTGCCCCGTGCACATTTAGGGATTTTCACCCATGGACAGCAATAGACGACCCATCTTCAAGTCATGCAGGAGCTACCTGGTGCTCGGTCCATTATTTCTAGCCCATATGTGTGATCGTATAACAAGATCGTATTATATCATTAATCACATCATCATTCATCACATCATTCATCGCACATATGGCAATCATCATAAATGTATATACAATATTCAATCACCCACTATTTATTAATCAACATTATTATCATTAACACAAGCGTCGTCACCACGCTTATAATTCGTATGCTCATGGTCTAGTCATTATTCATATAATATGGTTCATTATATGTATCTCACATCTCATTATGTGTCAAGCGTGTATAATCGAGGTCGTGTAATCCATATTATAGTTCTTAAGTTATTCTACCCAACCATGCATTGGCTATTATGATTCTAGCTTAATCGGCACGTCTAAGGCATGCTTAGTTTCTTAGGTTATGGCCAAGAGGACCTATGCTTCACCAAATTATGATTATAGCATCTTTAGAACGCATCTAGGTGATATTTTCCTCATTAGCATTAACAAAGGTCTATGTAAGATACTGGTCTTAAGAATTAGTGTATATCGCTCCCATCTAAGTGGGTTTCTAATATAAATTCGAGGATAATATTCTACACTTGCAACTAAGGGCATATCTACATGTATCTACCTCTTATAACCCACAACCAACTTTAATCCAAACATAAATCCCAAAATCCCTTATAGCCTAATTTATACCTTAGGCTACAAAGTGGGTATGATGTGTATATGAGAGAACAAGGCTCATTGTATGGTAGGAAGTGAGGATACATTATATATAAGTGATAATCTATCCATATGCATCACTAATTGAACCTTAAATCAACCCAACCCACATGAGCATCACAAACTTAGGGTTTTTATGAAAAATACCCATTTTTAGTAGAAAACTCTAATGCAACAATAATAATTTGAAATCAAGGGTTTAGTACTAGTGTTCCTACCTCTATTGACGATAATCCATAAGATTGGAAAGCTTAAAGAAACGTAAACACCTCAATCATGAAACCCTAGCCTCACCCTTAAAGCTCCAACGGAGGAATGAGGTGAAGAAGATGATGAATAGTGCTCGCTAGCCCCAAATCTTGTGTAGGAATGAAGATCCTTCAAGAACCCTCAAGAATCTCTCATGTTATCTCTCTAGAACTCTCTAGAGGTATGTGTATGTGTATGTCTCGAAAATGGGGTGTTGTAAGTGTAAAATGGATAAAAAAAATGGGTTTAAAACGCTTAAAAACTAGCCAGGTCTGAACCATGATCGATCATGAACCCTTTTGGAACCCCTCTGGAGGACCATGATCAATCATGGCCTTCCATGATCGATCATGGAAGTCACTGCAGCAGCATATGACTTTCTGAGCCCGAAATGGAGGTCAAAATGACTGAATCTCAAATCAGCCCAAACACAAAAGTTGTAGAGGGAAAATAAATGAAGACGTGGCCATAAACGAGGAATTGTTTGGACATTGGATGAAAAATTAATGGCCTCCCAAAGTTGGCAAAAAAATCGACGAATCATGAAAGATCGGAAAAGTGATTATCGCCTCGATTTTATTCTGAACCACCCGAATAACATAACGATTGTTCCCTTAAACTTAATATACATAATATGATGTATTAGAAGCATTGGGTCAATTACTAAGGGCCCAGAACCAAATGCTTGCGCTCTAACGGAGATTAAGCCTTAACGGGCTTAAGAGAAGGTCAACGCGAAAAAAGGAACACGGGGTATTACACTATAGCCCAGAACACATAGTCCAATGGGAAGGCAAGTTACACAGAATAGGCTCTCCTTTGTGGACAATTCAACCATAGGTGGAGTCACCTACTTTTTTTTTGGTGCACGATTTAGGGAATTTCACCCAAGGGTGGCAATTAAGCGGTAATTAGGCATGTGACGCCCTGCGAGTGATGGAGTACTCCCTTGGGAAGAGGAAATGTAGCTCAAATGGGGCATCCCACATCGGAAGATGGGGGATCCTTAGAGACCCATATAAGTAAGAAATGGTCGCTAATTAAGTACGAGGCCTTTTGGGAGGCTCACTGGCTTCGGATCCCATGAGAACTCCGAAGTTAACCGAGTAGTGGACCAGAGCAATCCTAGGATGGGTGACCCCTGGGAAGCTGGTCGTGAGCTCCCAAAAACAAAGCCGTGAGGGTATACGTTCCGGGGCTGAGGCCCGGCTGGACGCTACCCAAAGCGGACAATATCGTACTGAGGTGGGACCTGGTCGTTACAAATGGTATCAGAGCGGACCCCCCCCCCCCCGAGTACAGTGTGTTGACGAGGACGTCGATTCCTTTGGGGGGAAGGATGTGATGCCCTGCGAGTGATGGAGTACTCCCTTGGGAGGAGGAAATGTAGCTCAAAGGGGGCATCCCACATCGGAAGATGGGGGATCCTTGGAGACCCATATAAGTAAGAAATGGTCGCTAATTAAGTACGAGGCCTTTTGGGAGGCTCACTGGCTTCAGATCCCATGAGAACTCCGAAGTTAAGCGAGTAGTGGACCAGAACAATCCCAGGATGGGTGACTCCCTGGGAAGCTGGTCGTGAGCTCCCAAAAACAAAGCCGTGAAGGTAGACATTCCGGGGCTGAGGCCCGGCTGGACGCTACCCAAAGCGGACAATATCGTACTGAGGTGGGACCGGGTCGTTACAAGGCAGCCCCACCTTCAAGTCACCGGGAGCTACCCGATGCTCGATACTTCATATCCAGTTCATATGTGTGATCGCAGTCATAGAACATCACATCCATTCATCACGATGATATCATCAATCACATCAACATCATCACATATATGGCTATCACATATATAAATACAATATACAATCGCCCACTACTCGTTTGTCAACATTCTAATCTTTGTACATCATCGTTATAATTGTCGTCGTTACGCTTTTAATATATAGCTTCACCGTCTAATTGTTATTTATGTATTATAGATGTCCGGCTCATTAATGATTTGCTATGTCTCATAATGTGTTATATGTATCAAATTACGACCGTAAGCATTTTAGTAAAGTTCTTACATCATGAGTATCTACAACCTTATGCACTAAGTCATGAGTATCTACAACCCATCAAACAAAGGTAACAACGTTTTTAGGGTGTTCAAGGCTTGTATTATCATTACGAGTGTCTACCATGTTTTCTACAAGGCACAAAACCCAAGGGTCGTTGTGTATCATACCACCCTAGTAAGTTCATAGTGTCGATATCCTACATAATGCTCTACAATCGTGTTTAATAGCGTATCTATGTATCTCTAGCATTAATAATCCACAATCAATCATCCTACAAGCACCAAACCCGAAAGCCGTAATTTATAGGTTTAACATGTGCGAATATGATGGGTTCTTTGTGAATATTGTGGTGTAGAAGTGAAAACATGTGTTTAATACTCAAATCGTGCAATATAAGTGATTTGTATCACTACCCATCACTAATCGAAGAGTTATCGAGCCCAAACCCCACATGATACAAACAACCTAGGGCTGTTGTAGAAATTCCCAATTTGTGCTCACAACACTAATGCAACATGTAATATATCTTGAAAAACATGTTTAGTACTAGTGTTCCCACCTCTATTGACGATATTCCAAGCGATTGAAATGCTCGGAGAAGTGTTGATGGCTGAACCTCAAGCATCCAAGCTCTCCCTTGAGCTCCAATGGTGGAAATGAAGGTGGATGATGTAGAAGAAGGATGATGACGATGATTTGTGGCTCAAACCTCGATTCAAGATGGGTTAACCTCTCAAATCCCTTAAGAATCTCTTACTATCTATCTCTAGAACTCTCTTGGAGTGTTCTCGAGGTGTAAGGGTCGAATTTGGTGTTTAATGGTGAGAAATGGTGAGAAAATGGGGTTAAAATGGGTTAAAATTCGACTCACAGGGCTCTGGTCAATCCTAGGTTTCTGGGATTGATCCCAAAAACACACTGCCTAGGTTTTGCTTTTCACTGCAATGACCACTGTTAGTATTTTGGTCATAACTTCTTGCTCGGATCTCGGATTGGGATGAACTTTATGTCCATGGAAAGTTAATTCAAAGATCTACAACTTTCTTAGAGGAAGTTTCCCCAAAATATGGATGCATAATTCCCAGAAATCCTTCAAAGAAAGCTCTCTGCTATAATGCTACCAAACTAACAGATTTCAGGACCTGGCCTACTTCGCACGATGTTTTGACCAACAAGGAGTACGAATTGGCTTTCAGTTAAAACATGAAAGTTGTAGAATTGTACAAAATCTATACACAATCACGAAGGATATCTTAATCGAATAAGAAATGAAAGTGTTATGATAGCTCAAAGTTAGATGAAAATAAAGAATCGCGTGACCGTAACTCACCATTTACAACCTGAAATTGATTTGGACCACCCGAATCACTAAATGATCATTCACACGAGTGTAAGTAGCCTAATATGACTAATAAGAAGTGCTAGAATGATACAAGGCTCCATAATCCAAGATTTCACCACTCATGGTGAAATAAGTGAACGAATAATGATGATTGCGGTGGAATGAAAGTACGGGTCATTACAACCTCCCCTCCTTAAACAATTTCATCCTCGAAATTCTAGTAAGAGGAGTATGAGATAAAGGAACGTATGGATCCGCGAATTCTCACGAGGTCTCCCTTCCTTAAAGAAGGAACCGCCGCCACCAATGAAACTTAGCTCATTCCGAGAATCAAAATTAAATGAACAATTTCCAATGAATGGCAATAAAATGGAACAACAAGCTAAAACCCTCTAGCTCACTCTCGAGTGAACGATCGTCAATACGGTATACCCGTACGAAGAGGAACATAACCCTTAATGCCATAGAATCAACATGTGATCTAGAACTCGAAACAGAACAATCCCTAACATATCGAGATGCCAAACCAAAATTGGCATGACTCTCAAGGCGTATTCACAACTATGACCAAGTTATAAACCGAAATGAGTAAAGCTTCCAAAATGCGTCCGTAGATTATGATCACATCAAAGCAATAAGGTTTGCAACCTAGTTCCTACAAATCCAAACATAGCGGCACTCGAGAAAGCAAATGCAATCAAACTAGATCAACTACTCTAAAACCAAAGATTACAAAGTGCAAGATTCGCCCATTGGAATCAAAGAAACATACAAAGTGAATACAAGGAATAAGATTGGCCACTAACACTATTAAGCGATATTTCACTTCCCGTTGGTGACAGAGGACCGTTGATTTATAAGTTAGTCATCCATTTATCAGGCGACTGACTGAAATATAACTCGACAGTCGCTCATTGCTAACTTGGTAGCAAAACTCATCCCGAGTATAAAACACATTTTCAAGAAAAATATTGGATTCATAAGGAAACAACACAACTATCACACGCTTCATCAACAAAACAAGCTATAAGATAGTGAACATATATATGGAATAAGGAAAGAAGGGAACACCTCTCCACGAGGCAAACGCTCACCGGAGACATACTTACGCGATTTCTCATAAATATCTAAACTAAGGGTCGTACTACGCTTCTGTTGTGCTACTCTAATTAAATCTTTCTCCTCTCATCAAGGAAATCACTATGACAATAAATACGAATAGAGGAACCTCCCCGGTTCCCACGATCGACTCCCGACAGTCACACTTGACTAACGGCTCCCCGTCGCTTACAACCCTTTAGAACCACTCGTTTTATGAGGATAACGTCTTTCCCTATGCTCGGAGACCCCACTAACAGAATATACACGAACCGGAGATTCAAGCTCTACACTAATGATACGCAGATAAAAGAAAATGATGTAGAACTTGTCGGTCTAAACAACTCTATCCACCTTCTCCACTATTCTCAAAGTGGAGTCGGTAATAACATCGGTACTCATGGTAGAATGAATTGCAACACTCACAATGCTGAATTAAATCCTCCCGAATGAATTGAACGCAAAGTGAACAAGAAGCAAGGGTTTACTACGTAATCGGGCGATCTCTAACGCAGAACAACACAAGACATAATCGGGATCTACTCGCAACACTCGCCGAAAATGCATAACTACCCATAAACCTCGCAGAGAAAATCGGACCTATATCTCTGATACTAACTTGTGACGCCCTGTATCCCGTTATGAGATTTTCACCTCTGGGACCCAATTAGCCACGGATGCCGTGTGCGATGGCTGGTTTAAATACATAAAATCTCAAATTTCAAAAACTTTTCTTGAATAAAACATGAACCAAATGAAAACCCCTTTTTATAAATTTCAGCATGTGGAGTTCGTTTCATTAACAAACCAATATGTGAAATCAAAATCATTTCATACAAGTAAAACCGCATCCAACCACATTTAAAGTCTACTCCACATATGAAAACCATTTGTGCAAGTTTGCCAAAATATCATTTATACGTAAAACCGTGGTTCATATATAATACATTAAAAATAAAACAATTATACGACAAAGTCCTTCTCATAAAGGACTAGGATTGGTCCATAGTCATCAAAGGCTTTTATACTCGAATATCATGTGCCACGCTAAAAGTTGAACCTGCAAAACTGGCGAAAGAAGGGAGTGAGCCAAATCCGAGCTCAGTGGGAACTTTATACTCCTTTTGTCCCAATTTAATTGTCACATTTTGAAAAACTAAAAATTAAAGAGACATAATAATTACTCCAAGAGAAAATACTTATTTCTATAAATGCCCTTTACTTTTCTCTTAATAAAAAAAGGTGGCGGGACCCAAAATAAAGAAAGTGGTGGGAGCTTAAAGGGTAATATTGAAAATAATAAAAAGTACTGTAATTAATGACCTGCTAAATATAGAAAGTGGACAATTATTTTGGGACATCCGAAAATGGAATAGTGGACAATTAAATTGGGACATAGGGAGTAGTTTTTTTTGTATAGAAAATACATATTGCAAACGCATGCATGTGCATCTTTATCTAGAAGAACATACTTTACTTTAATGCAATAGTTTGAAAACATGCAATGCAATGCAATCCATACAAAAGTGCATGCGAACCCCACTAGGATTCCTATCCTAGCCATCGGAAGCTAACTGCCCGACTAACCGATACCATCCCTAGACCTTCCATAAAGTAGACCTCTTTCGTGTTTTCATGTTACCCGGGGATCGTTAGTCTAAGGTCATATGATCACAACGCTAGCTTCTTAAGGTTCGTCATGCTACAGTGGACTCGCTCTCAAGTGTAATTCTACACCCAACTATGCCTTTTGGTACCTATATCGTAAGTCGTAACTATTGGCCAAGTAATTATTGTTTTCTCTTTAATTATAATACATTATGGATTCCATACTTGGACGAGTAATAGGCTCTACCACTAAGTTGTTCCACTAAGCCACGCTCTACGGTGTTATCTCATTTAGCTATTCGTTACTTATAATTGCCACTTAAATTATTAGTATCATACATTCATTATGATCCGGATAACCACCTATGCAACCAACTTGTGTACTCACACTCGTATACCACATTCTAAAGTTCAATAGCTATTACTGCTTTCCACTTCACGTGTTAATACATTATGAATACCTAACGCCTTCCTATGTATATTAGGTTCTTTATGCTGGTGTCTCTGTTGTTCTTATTAAAGGTACACTCGTTTGAGGCAATATATAATCAAAAATACCATACAAGGTATGATACGATACTATAATAAGGATAACATAAATAATACACATCCACAACACATCGATCCATATTGTATCTCTTGTATAATGCCTCGGTTTCACCCTGTGGTCTGACTAGGCCCAGAACAACAAATCCAGCGAGCCCCGAAGGATCCGAGGCTCTTATCCATTTCTGATTTAAGTGGGGTGGTAGCTCAGGGACTTGATTCTCCAAGCAAGTCATTCGGAGATAACCATGTTGGACATTTTTTCAAGAATAAACTTCGAATAGTTAACGAGGAGAACACCCATACAAGCCCCCACGACGTCAGGTGGAACTACACTAGGAGATACCTTAGCAAGGTGATATCCATTAGTAGTCCAACTACTTCCTGAGGACTCTCTATTTTGGTAAGTAGTGGCACATGGGACCTACTTCACTAGCTAGTGAAACTCTATAGCCTAGAACACATAGTCCACGGGAAGGCAAGATACACAGAGTGAGCTCTCCTTTGTGGACAATTCAACCACATGTGTAGTCACCCCTTTCTTTTTTAGTGCATGGTTTGGGGAATTTCACCCAAGGGCGGTAATTAAGCGGCCCACCTTTGAGTTGCTGGGAGCTACTCGATGATGTGATTGATGATATCACATCCATTCATCATGATGAATATCATCAATCACATCATCGTCATCACACGTATGGCTATCATATATATAAATACAATATACAATATACAATCACCCATTACTCGTTTGTCAACATTATGATATTTGTACATCATCGCTATAAGCGTCGTCGTTACGCTTCTGATATATAGCTTCACTGTCTAGTCGTTATTTTTTATTATAGTTTTCTGGCTCATTAATTATTTCCTATGTCTCATTATGTGTTATATGTATCAAACTACGACCGTAAGAATTTCAATAAAGTTTTTACATCATTCTAATAGTCTAAGCACTTATTCTTGTGTTTTTAGTTTAACCTGGATATTCAAGACAATCTTAACCTTATGCACTAAGTCATGAGTATCTACAACCCATCAAACAAAGGTAATAACGTTTTTAGGTGGTTAGGGATTGTATTATCATTATGAGTGTCTACCATGTTTTCTACAAGGCACAAAACTCAAGGGTCGTTGTGTATCATACCACTTTAGTAAGTTCATAGTGTTGATATCCTACATAATGCTCTATAATAGTGTTTAATAGTGTATCTATGTATCTCTAGCATTAATAATCCACAATCAATCATCCTACAAGCACCAAACCCGAAAACCCTAATTGCTAGGTTTAACATGTGTGTATATGATGGGTTCTTTGTGAATATTGTGGTGTAGAAGTGAAAACATGTGTTTAATACTCAAATCGTGCAATATAAGTGATTTGTATCACTACCCATCACTAATCGAAGAGTTATCGAGCCTAAACCCCACATGATACAAACAACCTAGGGCTGTTGTAGAAATTCCCAATTTGTATTCAAAACTATAATGCAATATGTAATAGCTTGAAAAATATGTTTAGTACTAGTGTTCCCACCTCTATTGACGATATTCCAAGCGATTGAAGTGCTCGGAGAAGTGTTGATGGCTGAACCTCAAGCATCCAAGCTCTCCCTTGTGCTCCGATGGTGGAAATGAAGGTGGATGTTAAAGAACAATAATGATGATGATGATTTGTGGTCAAAACTCGATTCAAGATGGGTTAACCACTCAAATCCCTCAAGAATCTCTTTCTCTCTCTCACACACACTCTCTTGGGGTAGTCTTGGGGTGTGAAGGTAAAATTGGGTGTTTGGTGGTGATAAATTGAGAGAAAATGGGGTTTAAATGGGTTAAAATTCTACTCCCAGGGCTCTGGGATCGATCACAAAAACACATTGCCAAGTTTTGCTTTTCACTGCAATGACCATTGTTGGTATTTTGGTCATAACTTCTTACTTGGAACTCAGATTAGGGTGATCTTTATGTCCGCGAAAAGCTAATTCAAACATCTACAACTTCCCACTTTTCACGATGTTACCAAACGAACTCCTTCGAAGACAGCTCTTTGCCATAATGCAAACATCTACAACTCTTTCGTTTCTTATTCCCAGAAGTCCTTCGAAGACAGCTCTCTGCCATAATGCTATCGAACGAACATATTTCAGTAACCGGCCTATTTCGCACGATGTTTTGACCAACAAGGAGTATGAATTGGCTTTTGATCAAAACACAAAAGTTGTTGAATGGAACAAAATTTAAACACTCATGAACGGAATCTTAATTGGATAAGAAACGAAAGAGTTACGATAGCTCAAAGTCGAATGGAAACAAAGAATCGCGTAAGACCGAAACTCACCATTTACAACCCGAAATTGATCCAGACCACCCGAATCACTAAAAGATCACTCACAGGAGTGTAAGTAGCCTAATATGACTAATAAGAAGTGCTATAATGCTATAAGGGTCCATAATCCAAGATTTCACCACTCACAGTGAAATAAGCGAATGAATGATGACAATTGCGGTGGAATGAAAGTACGGGTTATTACAATGACGGTTATGTTGTTCATGTGTAAGTGGTACAACACCGACCTTGATGTTCTTGGCAGCACAAATTATAATCGCGGGTTTTTATTTGTCAACACGAATACCAGTTGGTACGACGACTTTCTATTTATTCTTGTCAAGACGATAATCTAAGTATTTTATATAGATGATCCATCGGCTGGTGAGGGTTGAACATTCATCAACATGATGTCACATAGAGGTATGTACAATGAGACCACACTTGCATGGGGCGCAACCGCCACTCCACTTTATGACGTACATGAATTTTATCAAGAACTTGATGCGATATGTATTCCCATATCTACTTTATATATCGACTTTAGTTCAGTACCGCGGATAGATATTTTTGATGATGATGACTTTGACAAGGATGACGACTATGATGAGGATTACGACTTCGACGATGCAGAAGGGTATAACAATGATCCATTAAGCGGCGATGAGGATCAAAAAGAAGATGAGGATCAGGATGATGATAATGATGACTCTGATTGATTGTTGTAAAATATTTAAATTTTGTTGTTGTAAATGATTAAAATGACCAAACTAAAACATGAGAGAGATTATAGGGAATAAAAAAAAACTCATAAGAGAAATGGACACTTAAAATATGCAATTGTTGAATTTTTAGTTTTTGACAATTAAGGTATTCATTCTTTAAAATTTTGTCATATTTAGTTTAACTTTAATTTATTGGTTCTTGGAAAAATAATCAAATTGGAATTAAAATATATAGGAAAGTAGTTGGGAAATTTTACATTTATTTTTTTTTATCTTATTTCGTCATATTTTTTTTTGAATTAACAATCAAACTACACAACACACACACACGAAAAAACCAACACATCAATTTCAACTCACGGTCAAAGACAACCTGATTTCGTCATATTTAGTTTACTTTTAATGAAATGATTGTTGTAAAATATTTAATTATGTAATTCATTTATTAAACTGACATTCACTTAAAAGTTATTTTAAAAACTTTTAGGCGATTTATAAATTATAAGTACGTCGCCCAAAAGTCTTTTCTCCCCTCAAATTTTCACAAAAAATTTAAATAATTTGAAATTTTCAAATAAACTTAAGCGGCATAGGTTAAATAACTACGTCGCCTAAGTTAAGGGTATAAATTAAATCCTTCTCTTTCATTTTTTTTTTTGCGATCCCTAAATTTTCTCTCGCCGGCACTCACCACCGCTACCCACCACGCTGTCCACACTCCACATTACACACCCACACTTTGTGAGCCCTAATTTCCTCTCTCTCTCTCTCTCTCTCTCTCTCTCTCTCTCTCTCGCAAGCCCTAATTTCTTCACACGACACACCCACACTTCGCTGCCCACCACCGCTGCCATTACACCACCGCCCCACCCACTGCACCACCACCATCCCTCTCTTTCTCATTGGTTTTCTACAATGAGGTAATTATCTATTTCTCTCATTCAGATTCCTGTATATATATATATATATATATATTGTATTAAACCACTGAATTAACTAAGGTCCCTTAGGGCATTAAGGTTAGTTTCTCAAATGGGTTCTACACCATAAGAGCCGAATTGAAGAATTCAATATATTTCTCATTATCTCAACCCTATCTATTACATGAATATATATAGCATTTCCACATTCTCACTCCTCCAGCTCACTTAACAAACCTCCAGCTCACTTAACAAACTTGGAATATTTCCACATGCTTCTCACAATTTAAAGAAATAATAAAAGGGAAAAAGAAAAAAATACTTAGTAAAGACAATGCTACCCTTTATTTAAATCCAGTTCACTACATTTCCCTCCCCTTAACATCTTTGTCCTCAAGGATTGAAATCTGGAAAATTGCTGGCAATGAAGCTCCAATCCTCCCAAGTTGCATCTTCAGGCGCACAATTTGACCATTGAATCAGCACCTGGCCCACTGGACTGTTTCTTCTCTTGATCATTCTTTTATTAAGGATAGCCATCGGTTGAACCCTCATTTGACCTTCCTCATCTGCATATGGTAAATTCTGGACAGGATTGATATGTGCACCAAGCTTCTTTTTTAACTGAGAAACATGAAAGACGAGATGTATTTTTGATTGAGCTGGTAATTGCAACTTATAAGCAACTAGACCCACCTTTGCTAAGACTTGGAATGGTCCATAGTACCTAGCTGACAGCTTGAGGTTTCTACGCATAGCCACTGATGACTGTCTGTAAGGTTGTAGTCTCAAATAAACCCAATCTCCCACATCAAATGATCGTTCTGTTCTCATTTTATCAGCATAATTCTTCATCCTCTCTTGTGCTACCTCCAAATTATCTTTGGCCAACTGAATCATGATGTTTCTTTGCTGCAACATGTCTTCTACTGCTGCCACAGAAGTACTAGCTGGAACATAGTACCCTTGCAATGGTGGGGGATAACCATATAAGAGCTGGAAGGGTGTCATTTTAAGCCTGGGATGATAGTGAGTGTTGTACCACCACTCTGCTAAAGCCAACCATTGATGCCACGCTTTGGGTTTTGAACTAACCATGCACCTTAGGTACATTTCTAGACAGCTATTCACTCTCTCTGATTGGCTATCAGATTGAGGGTGGTAGGCCGTACTCATATGCAAGTTAGTTCCCAATAATTTGAAAAATTCTTGCCAAAATGCATTGAGGAAGATGGAGTCTCTATCAGAGACTATAGATATAGGAAGGCCATGTCACTTGTGGACATTATCCATGAAGGCTCTGGCCACAGTTGCAGCAGTATAAGGGTGTGACAACCCTATGAAATGACTGAATTTGGTGAATCTATCCACCACTACCATAATGACCTCCTTACCTTCTGACTTAGGCAATCCATCAATGAAGTCCATGGTCACATGCTGCCAAGCTTGTTCAGGAATAGGAAGTGACTGTAAAAGGCCAGCTGGAAGTGTATTTTCAGTTTTGTTCCTTTGGCACACATCACAATGTTTCACATACTGTTTTAACTATTTTTTCATGTGTGGCCAATAGAAATAGGCCTTGGCTTTTTGATAAGTTCCTTGGATGCCCACATGACCTCCTTCTGCTGAGTTGTGCACCATCTGCTTCAGTTTCTCCCTCAATTCCCCATGGCTGCCAACATAAATTCTGCCTTTGTACCTAAGAATACCATTTGAGAAGGTATGCTTAGGAAGCGTAGTTGGAGATATGAGATATTGATTGATTAGTTCAGTAGCTACAGAGTCCTTCTTATAAGAGTCTTCTATTTCATTGATCCATTGGGGTTTGATTACTGTGAGAGCATGAATTTGGGCAGTACCTTCATCCCTTCTTGATAGAGCATCTGCAGCCCTATTTTCAGTGCCTTTTTGTATTTAATCTCATAGTCATACCCCAATAATTTCACAGCCCATTTCTGTTACAACAATGTGGATACTCTCTGATCCCCAAAGAATTTAATGCTTTGTTAATCTGTATGAATAGTGAAATGGTGGCCTAGCAAATAGTATTTCCACTTATGCACAGCGAGCACAATAGCCAATAACTCCTTCTCATAAGTTGATAACCTTCTATACTTTGACCCCATTGCTTTACTGAAGTATGAGAGTGGCCTGCCCTGCTGTATTAGCACTACTCCTACTCCATGGAGGCTAGCATCAGTTTCCAATACGAATGGTTTGCTAAAGTCTGGTAGCGCAAGTACAGGCACCGTAGTCATAGCTTTCTTAAGCTGCTCAAAGGCAGCTTCAGCTTCAGGGCTCCAAATAAAATTGTCTTTCTTCAACATATCTGTGAGAGGCTTGGCAATCACGCCATAATTTTGCACAAATCTTCTGTAATAGCCAGTGAGGCCCAAGAAACCCCTCAGTCCTTTAATATTGAAAGGTTTTGGCCAGCTAAGCATGCTGTCCAACTTGTGATGATCCGCTGCAATGCCTTTACTGTTAATCAAATGCCCCAAATACTCTATTTGTGGCTGAGCAAAAGAGCATTTGGTGAATTTGGCATGTAACTGATGTTTCCTTAGCAACTGTAGTACATAATTGAGATGTTTCACATGTGATTCAAGGTTAGGACTATATATCAAGATATCTTCGAAGAAAACCAATACAAATTTTCTAAGATATTGTTGAAACACATGGTTCATGAGGGATTGAAAGGTTGCTAGTGCATTAGTGAGCCCAAATGGCATCACTTTGAATTCGAAATGGCCCACATGTGTCCTAAAGGCTGTCTTATAAACATCTGGTGGGTGTACTCTCACTTGGTGATAACCTGCTCTTAAATCAATTTTAGAAAATATTTGTGCCTCTCTCAATTCATCTAACAACTCCTCAATCATGGGAATATGGTATTTATCTTTAATTGTGCCCTCATTCAACTTCCTGTAATTGACACAAAACCTCCATGTCCCATCCTTTTTGCCAACCAACAAGACTGGTGAAGCAAAAGGGTTGTGACTGGGTTGTATAATGTTGGTGTCTAACATTTCTTGCACTTTGAATATAAGGGTACCTGTAGGGTCTTTGATTAGTGGGCTCAAAATTACTTTTGAGAGGAATGTGGTGGTCCAATGCTCTTGTAGGGGGAAGGCCTTTAGGTTCAGAGAAGACATCACTGTATTATTGCAGTAATTGGTTAATAATAATGGGTGGTTGAGTGGTTTCTTCTTGAACAGTTATAGCAAAAAATTGACCAATCAGTCCTTGTGTCCCCTTTTTCCACAGTTTTTTCAGAGCTGTACCAGTCATAGCCTTTAGTGAGCTAGATTCCCCCCCCCCCTTTCAACACCACTTTTTTGCCTTTTCTGTAAAATGATAGCTTTAGGTTCTTAAAATCAAATAGGATTGGACTGAACTGTTTCATCCAGTCCACTCCCAGCACCATATCACACCCCCCAAGGACAACACTCTCACATCAGCTTCATATTCTTGTCCATGCATGGACCATTTAAGTTTCGGGTAGTGAGCATCACTTATAAGAGAATTTCCATCAGCCACAGTGATATTGATTTTGCTTGTTGGTTCAATCACATATCCACTATGGTGAAGGGCTTCTGGATCTATAAAACTGTGGGTACTTCCACTGTCAATCAGGATTGTAATGGGACACTTCTTTATCTTCCCTTGCACCTTAATAGTACTATTGCTAAAGCTGCCTGTGAGTGCATGGAGTGAAATTTCTACTCCCCCGTCCTCCAGTAGCTCCTCAATTTCCTCTATTTCTTGTCCCTCATCCTCCCTTATATCCTCACATTCCAGCATGAAGAGTTGTTGAGTTTTGCATTTGTGACCCGGTTTGAAAGTTTCATCGCAATTATAGCATAAACCTTTCTCTCTTCTTGCTCTCATTTCGGCATAGGATAGTCGTTTAATGGGTGGTGTGGTAGGATTAGTGTTGGTTGTTGTGTTGGTCATAGGTTTTTTGGTTTGAGTGGTGGTGTTAGTAGTGGTGGAGGTATTGAAATTTGTGGTTGAGGTGGTTTTTGGAGGTTGAGAATAGGATGAGGCAATGTAGGTGTAAGGTTTTGGTAAGGATCTGATTTTTTTGTTGTTACCCTCAATGATGGTTTCTTGTAATTTGGCCATGTACATAGCCTAAAGCAGGGTTGAAGGGTTTAATAATTGGACCATTCTAACTATCTCCTCCTTCAAGCCACTAATAAAGTTTCTCATAAAAAACTCTTTATCTAATGCCCTGTTTTTTGCCTTCATCAAAGCTTTTAGTTCCTCAAAACTCTCCTGGTAGTCATCAACAGATCCATTCTGCTGTAATTTTTTAAATTCACCTAAGATATCCTCATGACCCACCTCTTCGAATCTAGCCAGCACATCTCTCACAAAATCATCCCACTCGATCTCCGCATTGCTTTCCTGGTAGTCATGAAACCAGGTGTCTGCCTTAACCTCCATATGCATACTCACCATATCAATTTTCTGTTTATTGTTCATCTCATGTATGTTGAAATATTTTCTACACTTCCTTAACCAAGCCCTGGGATTAGTTCCTTCAAATGATGGAAATAGAATTTTAGGTTTCTGCGAATTGTTACCATTAGTGGTTGAGGACCAGTGTGATTTGTCGTCATCTCTATTCCCTTTGCTGCTGTTGGGTGATATCTCCACTGGTTGTGAGCTCCCTGCCTTTATCGTCTCTTTTCCTGACCCATTATCCTTTCCGGTGAGAGCTCTAAGCAGTTCATCCAATTTTGCATCCATTCTCTGTTCAAAGTTGGCCTGTGTTGATTGTTGCAAAGTCAATTGTTCCTTCTGAGCAGCCAATTGCTCCTGTATAGTTCGTATTTTCTCGAAGACCTCCGTAATCCTTGCTTCATTTTTTCAGCTCAGATCCTCGACCCCCTTCAATCTCGTACCTTCCGCCATGGTTAGTACTCAGAGAATCGACACTGCTCTGATACCAATTTGTAGTAAACCACTGAATTAACTAGGGTCCCTTAGGGTATTAAGGTTAGTTTCTCAAATGGGTTCTACACCATAAGAGCCGAATTGAAGAATTCAATATATTTCTCATTATCTCAACCCTATCTATTACATGAATATATATAGCATCTCCACATTCTCACTCCTCCAGCTCACTCAACAAACTTGGAATATTTCCACATGCTTCTCACAGTTTAAAGAAATAATAAAAGGGAAAAAGGAAAAAATACTTTGTAAAGACAACTCTACCCTTTATTTAAATTCAGTTCACTACATATATATATATATATATTTCACTTCTATTTTTCCACATTTAGTTAAAAATTAACCTCTAAATTCGATTTGATTGTGTAATCACATGAATACCCAATGTTCATTGTGTAATAACAGCATATCCACTATCTATTTTTTTGGTTAGTTTATATTCGAAATTTGGAGTTTCTGAAGTTGAAATCAGTTCTGTTTTGGTTGTATATATTCGGCTATGTATATTTAATTTGGTTGTGTCTTTTTTATTCGGATTTGTGTTGTGTATATCGGAATGTGTTCCTATTGTTATTGCAAAATACATTCTGGATAAACTATTTGCTTCGTCTATACTTAAATTGTTCGAATCAGTTTGTCTATTACTGAATCTGTTGCTCTATTATTTGATTAACCTGTTGATCAAACTTTTGATTATATATATGTTTTTTTTAGATCTGAAATTTACAGCAATGTATGTTCGTAATTGGTATAAGTTGGATTTGAGATTTATTTTGGTTATAATTTGTTTTTGAAAATTAGTTTTGGAATTAAACACTGTGGAAAATCTAATTTTTTTTAAATGCTTTGAAAATCAAAATTTGTTTGTTGGTATTTGCTGCGAAAATCTGCTCCGCATTGCTGCCATAGAACCTGTTTTATTGAATCTATAATGGAGATGAGTTAAGTTTAATGTGGAAAACAATTAAAATGACAACATAGGGGTAGGATTGACAATTTGAATTTTTGCTACTCTTATATTGGCACTGGCATATGAGTAATCATATAATAAATACTCTTGGGATATTATGTTATAGATTACAATCTTCAATATTTAATTAGTGCTTTGGATCCCCTGCTATTTTGCTTTTTCTTTTTGTCACTTTAGAAAAAAGTGAAAGGCAACTCAAACTTTAAGGGCCAAAATAAGATGAATATGAAGCTTGAAGGAGCAAAGTGAAAAAGAATAAATTCTAAAAGTTTTATAGTATAATTGAGAGTTAATGCTAAAAGTCTTAGCTTATAAAATATAAGCCATTAATATTCTCTTTTTAGTGGCACCAATGCCAATTGCTCTCAAGCAAGTGCTTCAAATTTGATCCGACTATTCTTCCTTTTAAAGTGTTCGAATATTTTTGTGGAGTATTAATATAAAGTCATGTTTTGCTTCCTTTTCATTAAAATATATTTTTTGGTCCCAAAGTGATGCCAAATATTTTCCTCTTTCCAACTCTTTGCTTTCCTCGTTTCCTATTAAGATTATTTCATTGGTACTCTTTTTTTGTGGTTGAAGTATCTTTTCCTGGGCACAGAGTAGTTGTATTTTACTGCTTTTGCCAGTTTCTGCCCCCCCTCCCCCACACACACCAGCACACACAGAGATTATTCTGCTCAAATTAGCTGTGAATGTGTGTTTGCTGAATTATGTATAATTTTGTGAATATATGTATATATATATATGCATTTTATTATTATTTAGGGATTGAATTTAGGGTTATGTTCTGATTTAAGCTTATTTTGTGTTGTGCTTGTGTTTCAGATTTGATTTGATTTGATTTGATTTGATTGTACTTTCTACTTCTCTAGCTTCTCCGACTTCTCCATCACAGCTATCACCGGATCTATTACCATCGATATGAATCTTAAATCATAATTTAGCCTTTACTTCTCTTTAACTACTTCTGTATTTGTTGAAATTAGTTGAACCTGAAGTTGAATTGAATTAAATTAGGGCATAGTTTAATTGAATTGAAATTGAAATTGAAGAATAGGGTTTTAATTGAAATTCAAGTCGCGATATTGTTGCTCGCGATTGAATCTCAATTGAAACAGTAAACTTCAAATTCAATATCAAATTCAATTCAATTAGGGCAAAACTTAAATTGAAACAGAAATTGGGGTGAAATTGAAATTTGGGTTTCCATTGAGATTCAAGTTGCGATATTGTTGCTCGCGATTGAATTTCAACTGAAAACCTAAACATCAATTTCAATATCATATTGAATTAAATTAGGGCAGAATTGAAATTAAAACAGAAATTATGGTGAAATAGAGATTAGGGTTTTAATTGAGATTTAAGTCTTGATATTGTTGCTCGCGATTGAATATCAATTGAAACCCTAAAATTCAATTTCAATTCAATTCAAATCAATTAGGGCAAAACTGAAATTGAAATTGAGATTCAAGTCAGGATGCCTCCGAGAGCGTCTGCGACTAGGAAGAAGTCGCGGCCAGAGGTGTAATACGATAAGCTGCAACGGGACTTGTTGAAGCGCGTGGCCTCCCAGCCCTTCGTCGAGCAGCCCTCCACCCAGCCATTTCAGTCACCGGCATTGCCACTGGTGCTCCCTAGCTCGTCTACAAATTCGACCATTTGCAGCATCGCGACCACCACCATCGGTGCCGATCTCCCCATACACAGCATTCGCTCCAGGCATGCTGTAGCATAGGACACCATTTCAGGTAGTACCCTTAGATCTCTTTAATTATATATCGCAATTCTTATTTATTCTTTGTGATTGACTGATTAATTTATATGCTTTTATCTGTAGGTATGCAGGCCTCCCCTAGTAACAAGAAGAGATGAGTCATCACCGGAAAGAAGACGATGGCAATCGTCTGTATGTCCAGGAAGTCCCGTCTGACGTACGACCCTGCGGTTTTTGAGCTGGCAAAGGAGGTTCGTTCCCGACTCGTCATTGACATGTCGACGTTCATAAAAGACCGAGCACCGATGCTGTACCCGATGTTAACTTTTTTTTTTGCTTTACTAAATTTTATTTTTATTTGTACTAATTGTTTCTTTTTTCTTCGTTTGTAGGAGAGTTATAACATCGATCCCGCGGATAAGGTGCTCATCATGTGGATACAAAAGAAAGTTGTGGATCACTTCAAAGATTGAAAGTACAAGATCCACAAGAAGTGGCAAGCGCACGGCGATGCTCCCATTCCAGTGGAGTTCACACATCGCCTGGACCAGTGGGAGTGGTTATGCAACCACTTCAAGGTCGAGACTTTTCAGGTAATTTTTCATTTGTTTCACTTAATTTTTTTTATTTCGTTTTATTTAATTTATATGTTTATATAAATAAAACTATTTGTATCCTGCAGGAATTAGGCACACAAATGGCCCAAATTTGGGCCTCCGAGAATAAGAAGGCCCATAGCGCCGGGGGGGGGGGGGGGGGGGGAGGCCTTTGTCCTCCAAGGTCATGAGCTGAAATAGAATGTAGACTAGGCGCCTCAACTCACTACTTATGTCGAGGCGTACAAGAAGTACTTCCCCGACCGCGTGGTAAATCTTTTTTATATAACACTTTAATTATTATTTTTTTCATATTATTATTATTTAGTTAATATTTAATTCTAATAACTTATAACACTTATTGTTATTTGTAGGCGGCCATTCAATCTGCAAGGATTACTAAGGTAGATAAGATGATGGCCAATCTGCCTCCGATCGATGAAGCGTCGGACGGTACGTCGCTGGCTAGCGCCCCGCCCCCGATTGTCTCTTAGGAGACCTAGGTCACTGTCCTTGAGATAGTGGTAGGTCCTTCAAGAGGGACGAGGATGAGGGGCTTAGGGAGTGGCTTCGCGAAGCTGCTGCAGAAGAGAGGCCCATCATCGTAGACGGATAGCGGTAGATCTATGGAGCTCGAGGCTAAGGTTGCCCAGCTTATGGCACATTGAGTTGCAATAGAAGAGCAGCTTCAACTAGAGATAGAGACTTAGAAGGAAAGAACTGAGCGGGAGAGTGAGCGAGAAAGGGTGAGACTCGATTTTGAGCGTAAAATGCAAGCTCAATTCAAGAATATGTTCAAAGTGACAGGGATTCAATCGCCGAATCCTCCCTTGGATGGCTCCTCCTCTGTTCCTCCCTAGGTTTTAGTGTTAGAACAATTTATGTTACTTGTAAAGTTTTTTTTTTAACATTTTAACATTAATTGTAAAGTATTTTGAACATTTGAACTGTTTTAAGTGTTGAATGGAATTGAATAAATTTTGATATTTTATTTGTATGCATATTGATTGAATGAGAATGAATGCATGAATAATAAATTGGGCAGGTTGTATTTGCTATTGAATATTGCGCGCATGTAGTATTGCTATAGATGTGTAGATGTGGGCTACACACAAAAATAGGCTTTGCTGCAACAGGGTGTTTAGCTTTTAGGCGACGTGGGCTTTATACTTACGTCGCATAAGAGCTAGTGACCTAAGTACCTTAGACGATGTAGTATAATACCTACGTGGCCTAGGTGGACCACTTAGGCAACGGAGACATATAATTACGTATCCTAAGAGCTGGTCAAAGTGCTTTGACTTAAGAACCTTAGACAACCCAGGATAATACCTACGTGGCCTAAGTGGACCACTTAGATGGCTTAGTAACAACATACGTCACCTAAGATCTGGTCAAAGGGGTAGTTGACTTTGAGAACTTAAACGACGTAGTATTTAATCATATGTCGCCTAATACCTTGGGCAACATAAATTAAACGACGTAGCTTACGTCTCCTAAACTAAGGCGACGTATATCTTCTGTTAGGCGACAATGCTTCTAGGTCACCTAGATCTCCTTCTTAGGTAGTGAAAGAAACTAAAAACATTTTTTTTAGCATTTTTAAGTTGAAGATAAAAATAAATAAAGAAAAACAAAAAAAAATTAATTAAGACAACAAAAGCAACAAAACAAAACTGCACTTATTAAATTACATCATAAAATAAAATAAGTATTTTGGTTGATAATCTCTTTCAATGAATACATTAGTTATTTTATATCAATTGAAAGACAAAACTCATGGATTTAATTTTCACTAAGTTTATCGAGTAATAATAAGTAATTCTCAACTATTATTATTAGGAATTAGTAGCATGCAGGCATTCTCTTCTAATTAGTATCCACATAGCTCTATTTTAATGGACAACATCATTTTACGCAAGAATTTTTAAATAGTTATAATTGTAAACTTGTGAGTTCCAATAATATTAATTAGTTGTAGCATGCAATACTTTACGTGCCCAATCAGATCTAACCTAAATCATTGCTTTAGATGAGTATTACTTTACGAGCACCAAGCATTGGAAATTGGAATTTGTATTATCTCACGCCGCCAAAGAAATAATTAAAACTCCTAAAGTGTTAAAAGATCTTCATTATAATAAACACCTTCTAATTAACCTAAATTCTTCAATCAAATTACACTTATACTATTATCTTATTACTAGTTCTTGGTACTACGATTTGAAAGATGGGAGGAGTAGATTATTCTAGCAACAGCAATTCAGAATAACAAAAGCTCGTTTGCAGGCTAAAGTTGTTCTTTTTTTGGGAAAAACGCTTCCGTTAAGATTAGCCGTACACTGAAAAACCCAAATAGGATTTTCTATTGCTGCAAGAACAATGGTTGCGATTTGTTTGAATGGTTTGTTCAAAAAACTGCACTGTCTTCTCTTCCAAAAGAGAACAAAGATAGGTTGACACATTCAAGTACTTCGGCGCCGGACACTACTTGACTTGTCGCCAATCCATCTTCCTCATCTCCATTTCTATTTTGATTGCCTTCATATTCTTGCTGCAAAGGCAATAAATAAAAAATAAGTTATATGTTAATAATCAAGCAAGTGTAACTTCATACTTTTATAATCAGATCAAAATGTTAATACGACGCCGTAACTCATGTATTACAACATTAGAAACATTCAACCTGTAACACCCCTGCCTTAATTTATAGGACAACAACTGTAATTAAGACCTGAAGTGCTACTAACCCATCTTAGATTAGCTAAAATGGGTATATGGAAATGCATAAAGAAATACAAATAGTAATATCATGCATGTCAAACATCAACTTCATAATCATATTGGTGATGTTAGTAGTGCACACAAACATTTACATATTCATGTTACATAACCAACTAAGTAATTAACGCGAACATACTATACTTCGGGCTAGCCGTGGCTTCCCGGATAACATATACAACAAAAATGAGTCCGTATCACAGCTACTAACACGTCCCCGATTCCGTGGTGTCCACATCCTCTTTGGATTTCTGAATACCTGTATAGTTTTAGAAAAATGGGGTGAGCATATCGCCCAGTAGGGGGAGAAAAAGGGAACAACTTTGAAAACATTTCTTAATTCGGTACTTTAAACAAAGTAAACCTTTTCATAATAAAATTCAAACATAATTTGTAACTTATCATAGTTTTATAAAAACCATGCATACTCATGCTAATGCAGGTTACCTCCTTTGTGTCAACCGTTACGTCGAATCACCAGAATATGAGGGAGCCGAGATAGCAAATGATATAAGTCTGCTTGCCCAAGATCATAGCCGGTCCTTATCAGGAATTATAACTGGGCTGAATCATAACAGTAACAATAACCGTGGGCCTGACCGCCCCACCAGAAGATCAACCCCTGAACATTCATAACATGGGCCTGACCGCCCTCAAAAGACATAAGATCGAGATCATAACATAGCCTCTCCGTCTCGGGTGAATATCAACAGATAATAACAATTTGGACCACAGTCCACCACATCACATTAACAACTCATTTTCATCTCAACTAGAATATTAGTGCCTTGCCGTTGTCTAGGTTTTCGGACTGCTCACTGCTGGCCCTAGACAGCCGACGACTTGCTGACCCCCCCGGAGGTTTAGGGCTTTTCAACTCAAGGGCACCAGGCCCTGCTTATTTTCCATACCGGCAAGCACTAACTACAAATATTCCCCTTCACCGACGGAAGGCCCAAACATAAATACTGATAACCGTGGGCAACATCCCACCATATAACAGAGCCAAGGATATATCTTCATACGAATGAAGAACTCCCGAAGATAGATAATCACAAGTTCGAGAATGCCTCAAGAGCATAAAATGCCATCCACATCATAAAGAAGGGATATAATTCTCCCAAGAGACAATTTCCATGCCACATGCCATGGGGGGCTCCGTACTTTCCACGAGGTCATCAAGATGTTGGGTTGACACAATAATGATGCAAACGTGCATAACATACTCTAATTGCAGGCTAGAAACAATATATGCCATATAAACCTCATTAATCATCATACTTGTCCCTTGGTGTATACCAAAATCATTTATTAGTTCAATCATATCAACTTAACACATATACACCCGAGGGACATCCCGTAGATATTAAATACTATGTGAATATCGAGTTCATATGGCATACCTTGCTTCACTTTACAAAATTCATAGCTCAATCATGCACAACGTATGTATGTCAAATGATATGATCAACATGCTAACATACATGTATAAATAACCCACTTCTAATTAAATGAAATCATATTATCAAGTGTACATAGCATCTATTGCCTCAAACCTCACTTCTAGATCTTTATTAAACATAAAACATCATGTTATAGGCCATACTTTATATAAATAAGACAAATGAGGTGAAAATATGTTTATACTCATAAAACAATGCCAAAATTTCAAGTTTAAGAGCATATAAACCCTACCTTGACTTATCAACGAGAAAGAAGAAGAAATATGAAGGTTCGAGCCTTATCCGAAGAAATCCCAGCGAGGAAGGCGATGCATAGCAATCAGGAGGATGATTCGGAGGATTTGGAGCTTTTATATCGAACTGATATTGAAAAGGGAGTAAGAATCCTTCAAAGAACCCCCTTTATCTCTCTCAAGAGCCCTCAAATTAATAAGAGTGCTTATGGGTTGAATTTTGTGAGTTTTGGTGATAAATAATGGGAAAGTGGGGTGAAAACTCTAGAAAATTCGTCACACAGGGGTCTGGGACCGATCCTAGGGTTCTGGGATCGATCCCAGCCTGGGACCGATCCTAGGATTTCTGGGACCGATCCCAGAAACATTCTGTTCGAGCTTGTTTTGGCTTCACTGACCACTGTTAGTAATTTGGTCATAACTTCTTGCTCAGAACTCAGATTTGGGTGATTTTTAAGTCCATGGAAAGGTAATTCAAATATCTACAACTTCCTAATAGGAAGCTTCCCCAAATTATGAATATATTTGCTTCAAAAATTCGCCGAACGCTGCGCTCTGCCAAAGCATTGCCGAATGACCAAAATTTAGCGATGGGCCTACTTTGCGCCCGATTTTGACCCACAAGGAGTGTGAATTAGCTCTCAGTCAAAACCCGAAAGTCGTAAAATGATATAAAAAATAGACATATATTCGCAAACGGAATCTTAATCGGATAATTAACGAAGGAGTTACGATAATTCAAAGTTAGCCAAAATCAACAAATCGTGAAGAACCAAAACTTCCTATTTACCAACCGAAATCGATTCGGATCACCCGAATCACCAAACGATCACTCATATGAGTATAAATAAGCTAATATACTTCAATTTAAAACAAATTAAAGTACGGGATATTACACAACCTATCTCTCAATTCTAGCATTTTCGAAACTAGTATGTGTTACAACCCAACGATCATTCTCAACAAGGTAGACACTTTCTCAACAATTATATTATGTATTAAACATAAGATAATGTAAAGGAAAAGAAAAAGTAATAACAAAGATGAAAAAACATACCCACTTACAAATTTAACATGTTCTGGAACCTACATATTGTTCATGTTAACATCTAATGGTATATTTACAGTCATTGGATCACCATCTTGGTCTGGAATAAGAAAGGTCCAAGGTGGTATTGGGACATCGTCATCTTTAATTACACTAACATTTCTATTACTGGCATAATCCTAAAAAATGAAGAAGTACAAAGATTATTGGTTAAAATAAGGAAACAAGTTAAACAAATATCAAATAGAGAAAAAAAATACAAAACATAATATACGTAAATATTACCAAATAACTGTGTGAGGAACGCAAATCAAGCTTCGTACGACAGGTTCTGTCCTCGAATCATGAATCTTGATGATGATGATCTCTCAAACTTTTTTGGGGAACGATATTGGCGAGCATTGTTTGTGATCTCTCTTGACCTTTTCCGGTATTTATGTGATCTCATCTTAGAAGAAAGAAGAAGCAGCTCTGTATTTAACTTTTCTTTTTTTCTTAAACCAAAAATAAACAAAGAACAAGAATGGAAAGTAGGAGTTGTATGTAATTTGTAAACCTGATATATAGAGATGAAAAATCAAAGCCAAATTAATTTTGAAGGTGTTATTTCCCATAAAAGTATGTTATCAATTAACTGTAAAACTGAAATGACGAAAACACCCATAAACACTTAACCTAATCCGGAATTGAGTTATCCTAAGTTTGTTTGGGAAATGGAATTTTTAAGGAATCTTAAAGATTAATTAAAAAAAAATAGAACCGGTCACCTTAACCTGCAATAATAGGTTAAGGGATTTGGCACCTCACCAATATACATTAATTATGTCAGTACCCATTAATGGGTAGAGAGAGAAGGTAACCATTGAAAATTCGTCCATATATATATATACATATCCACATGCTTTCATCCTATAATTAGCTCCAAAAGCATAACTTTAAACGAGCTGCGCAACGGGATTTTGTGACATTAAACCTTTGTTACGATTCAAAACCGTGCCAAGGTGTTGTCACGGACTAAAACCATTACAATTGCTCCGTGTCTTTTAGTGACAATCAACCCATTTTGGTGTAGTGTTTGTTCCCTCTTCTCCTCGTAGGATTGTTGAATTTCAAGGGACAATTAAAACACTCAACAAAGTCAGAGTTAAATCAACGAGCCTTTGACTCCTTTGTCATTTTACCGAAGTGAATTCAATGAGAAATCAAAGCAAACCCTCAAGAACAACAATACGAAGAAAAGAGTAATTTCTTGTTCTTCATCTCTCTTAAAATCACCTTCATAAATCTATTGATTTTTGCATTTGAATTTGAATTTTTGACATTTTGAAGGGTTTTTACCAGTGGGTTTAGTTTATATTTGTGAAATTGTGATTTCTACAACCACTTGGTTTTAATTTCAATATATCTCCCTTGTTTCTGAGGCTGAGATTTGAATCTCTCTCCAATTGAATGAATTTTTTATGATTATGTTAATTTTAATGTTTTTTTTCCTTATCTTTTAAAGTTTTTTACAAGTGGGCCGATTTAATTTTTTAAAATTAGGCTCTCCTTTTTAAATTTTTCAAAGAAATTTACTATATTTTCTATATCTCAATCATATGGCCCCCATCACACATTCTCTCTCCTCCTCACGTGGGTTTCCATATTAACAAAAAAAAATTCTCATTCCTTTTGTAAAAAGACTATTCTAAAGATGCGTCCCTCCTTTGTTTGATTCGCCCATTTATAATGGGTGTTCTTAAATTTCTGAAACAAGAAGTTCTGGCCCTGGAGGGATAATATCAACCACTTGATGTCCATCCGATGTATCCGCTATAGTTATTTCGTACCCCCCTTTTTCTTTTCGTATAATTTTGTTTACACCCACAATTTTATTCTTTTTACTCTTACAAAAGTCAAAAGTCAAATCAAACAAACCTAAAAAATAGAATAGAACCCTTTTTTCTCACCCCGATTTATATCCTGATCAAAAATTGTCGTCTATTCTTTTTCTTTATCCCTGAATTCAAAAACCCACCTCGCTGCTAGAATTATCTTCTCCCTTGACCATTGTCTGTTTCTCTTCTTTCTCCTTGTTTGTTTTAAGATGGCGTTCATGCCTGGCTAGAGTTTTTAGTTAAGAATCTAATTACAATAAAATTTTGTAATCTATCTTCAAGTGAGTATCTTTATGAATTCTGTTGTTGGACTCTTTTAATTTCTCTGATTCTAGGGCAGTTATTTGCATGTGAACATAGGTGGATTTGGGAATTTTTTTTTTTTTTTTGTCAATGGTTAATGAATTCACATATATATGTATGCATAGAGTAGTTGAAGTTAGAAACGTAGAACACGGACAAGTGAGAACCTTTTCTTAATTATCTTACTATTATTCCTAGATCAAAATGGTACTGGCGGCAGTAGAACTGAAGGAAAAAAATTGCCAGAGAATATAAAGGTACTGGCGGTAATATCATTCGGATACTCGGTAGTGAATCAAGAGAACAACCACCACCTTAACACCCTTATTAGTTTTGACTTTGATAATTAATTCATGTAGATAATATTTTATTATTTTTGATGTTTTTGTTTTAGCAACAACAGAAGTTAATTTGTCTATTTATTTTTGTATTTTCAGTAAACTCGCTCCAGCGGTGGGATAAATTGAAAGTTTTTATTAGAAAAAATTGAGGTAAAATGAAAGTTTTATCACACTATATGAGAAAAATAAAAATGTAAGTCAATTTAAGAATACTATTTATAATTTACCACCTTCTCGTAGAGTGGGCTCCTTGTCATCTTGCTAACTTTCTCTCCCACCCACGTGACTTGGTGAAATTTATTTTCTCCCACCCACGTGACTTGGTGAAATTTATTTTTCAAGTTGATATTTTCACCTCCAATAATAACCATAAAATCCACCACTTCGACCACATTCAACCACAATCATTCTGTGGATGGGGGCTTGCCCTTCGAGGCTGAGAATTTATTTCTAGCAAGCCCATTTAATTTTAATTTTCATCCTCCCCCAGAAAATGGGGCCTTTCTATGGGCCTTATTTTAAAACAGTCCGGGCCTAATTATTTGGGTCGAGAAATCTGTTGCTTACACTAATTTTGTTATTAAAAAAGCCCACTCACTACAACCATTTGGATAGTGGGCTTCCACCAAAGCCTTGCTTCACAAATAATTCTAAGATTCCCCTTCGGCCTGAAAAAGCAAGAAAATTTGAAAGTTGGTTTCCGTAAAAATTCTTGTTTCAAAGATTTTGTTATTGATGATTCTACATAGGTTTATGATGAGAATACGGAGGATCTTTTGGAGGAGGACTGGGTTTAGTCTAACATTTGTTATGACCCCTCCCTTGATGATATTTATGGGTCTGGCTTGAATTCTCATTTAATTAAAAGTCTTCAATTAAAAGGTTTTGAAGTGGCTAATGTAATTAATTCTCAAGGTTGGGGTCCTTCCTTCTTGGACACTCCCTTACACCTCCTATATAGACACGTACTCTTGGCTACTTCTCCTTCTTACTCACCTCTTTTGTCTAAGAACTCTCCTAGTCTTACTAGTGAGTCGAGTTCTAACACAGAAGTTAAGAAGAAAAGAAGAAAGAAGCCAAGTTCAGATTGTTGTAATAGGGAAGTACCAGCAAAAAAGGTCGGCTTGTAGTGTGGATCTCAAATAGGTGTGTGACCTCTCTACTACTCTGAGCATATATCCAAGACCGAAGCCAAGATTATTCTTAAACATATACTTGATGTTTCCAAATCCATTGGCCATCACGTGATTCCTTATATTTTGGACCACGTCTTTAAATTCATGTGGTTATCAAGGTCACTCGTTTGACACAAAATGATAACAAATCGGCTACGATTTGGCTTTAATGAATACAGTCACTGGTAGACCACTTAATTTTTGTTTCAATAATATTAATGCTCATTAAATTAAGAAATGATTTGTACCTGTTTTAATGCACCCATCTTATTCTAGTGAAAAAAAAGTATTTTTTTATTTTCAAATAATTCTTTTATTTATTTCCTTTACAGTACTATCGGGTTGTTTCGTGTCACATGATAATAAACTGAGTCGTATACAAATATAAAATCTCACCTGATAGCTTATCGGGTGGTGACAAAACTTACACGAATTCATAAAGACCCGAAACGAAATTAACACGAATTGACTCATTGAGATAAAACCCTTTGTATGCTAATAATTTTGGGGGGAAATCAATTTTATTACTCTAGGGAGGTTATAAATTAATAGAGTATTAGTTGAACAAAATCTTTTTTAACTTAATTATTTTTAGTAAAGGTGTTTTCCAAGAGATTTTGATTTAAGTTCGATGAAGTTGCGCTGAATTTTAAAAAAAAAAATTCTTAAATTTGGTGGAAGAATACTTCATGTTCAGTGATAAAATTCGATTACTTTGATGAGCTAAATGTTAAATAGTATAGGGTCTCTTTGGTAAATAAAAATCAATTATCATTAAAAGTCTCCTTTGTACCATCACAAGCCTTTTTGAAATTGCGGAGCAGATTCATTTTTCCCTGTAGCAAAAGCGTGTCCGTCTTCTTAATAATTGAGTTGAGAAACTGAGAAGGGCAGGGCAACAGAGATCCAGAAGACGACTTAGCTTGACTTAGTTGAGACAGAAGTCTTCTATTTGCGTATTTTTGAACTCAATTAATCTAGCTTAACTTAGTTCCAGAAGCAAAAGTAAGTAACAATGGTTACCCAAATCAAAAAAGAAGAAACACCCTCTTCTTCCTCCTTTTATCCGGCAGGGGATCCTTCTAATAATCATGGGTGGAAGTATGACGTATTCTTAAGCTTTCGAGGGGAAGACATTCGGAACACTTTTGTTGATCATCTATACTCTGCTCTCCACCAGAGAGGGATTTTCACTTGCAAGGACGACGAGAGGTTAGAAAGAGGGAGATCAATAGCACCCGAACTCCTCAAAGCCATCGAGCTTTCAAGGTTTGCAATTGTAGTTTTCTCCAAAAACTACGCCTCTTCGTGTTGGTGTTTGGATGAGCTTGCCAAGATCATGGATTGCCATAACAATAACAACAACAAATACATTTCGGCACAATTTACAGTTATCCCAGTCTTCTACGATGTCCAGCCTTCGGATGTACGAAAACAGGAAGGGCATTTTGGGAAAATGTTTCCAAAACACGATTCCAACAAGGTCCAAATCTGGAAACAAGCTCTTAGAGATGCAGCTAACTTATCTGGCTTGGATTTGAAGAATGTTGCTAATGGGTAAGTAACTGATAATTATATTTAATTTAATTTCTGAAGGAAAAAATAACTCACTCCCCAATATATAGCATCTCATTTAGATCTGTCACTTAAAACCTTTAGTCTTATTTGAATAAATTTTAGACTTATTTATGAAAAACTACTCGTTTTTCAATTACGGTGTTTGATTTATTTTGGGAACGTATCTGGTTGATGATTCAATTTCGCAGCAGCACAAACTTAGTATCCACACTTTAAAACATATGCATGCCTCGGGTCCTTCCTTCTGAGGTTCATTGAGTGCGAATATAACTGATTAACTATATAAGGCTAGGACTCCTCTATTAATTTATAGGTAATATTAAAGTTATATTAATATGAATTTTATTTTATTTTTACATGTAGTTATAGTTTTAAATCTAAATATTTATGCTAATATGAATTATAGAAAAAATGTATTTATTAATTTTGTATTACTTCATGAAAAAAAAAATCAAATTATAACTTTTAACAAAAATTGAGTTGTGTTTATATATTTCGCGATTTAAATATTTTTTTTACTTATTTTTAATGTCATATTTTTAATATATTATTGATTTATTTTATCATATTAATGATTTTTTTTAAACTCTAATAAAATCATGATCATTTTATTTTCATTCTTGGTTAATATATCATTGTTCTAGAGCATCTCACCACTCCCTCAACTTTGTTTCCATCTTCTCATTCAAATTGAATGTTTTTCTTATCTTTTCACATGTTGTTATCAAAAAGGGCCTTAAAGTACTCTAGGATTTAAATTGTACAATTAGAACTATGAGGTAAGCAATAAAACTGACCCTAACTTCAGGGTTTATTTAATAATTAACCTATTTCTTTTTTATTGCGAGAGGGAGTGTTGAAAAATCATTTTTGTATTATGTTATTCGGTATTAAATCACATTCGTTTTATGATTTCCATTTAGCTATGAGTTACTATCGCCCTTCTTTTGTGTATAGTTAAATAAAAAATCATATATGGCCCTTATTATTGAGTACAAAATTCCTCTGAACTCAAATTACATTTAATATGTATGATTCTAAAACTTGGGATTTACTTACTTAGTTACTTGACATGTTAACGCAAAAGGGTTGAATAATACAAAAATCATAAACCTATACCGACAGATAGGGTAGGGATAATAAACAGGAAACCGGAAAACCGAATCAAACCGAACCAAAAAAAATCGGTTCGGTTCGGTTCTTAGTAATATGTTGATTTTTTAACGGTTCGGTTAACGGTTCTTGATATATTTTTTGTCCAATAACCATTAAAGAACCGATATTACACTTTATAATTTTACATAAAGTAAAATTATGTAAAATTCGGTTCTCCAAAGAACCGTTCTAGCGGTTCTTGTGTCGATGTTAACGGTTTTGTTTGTATCTAATTTCGGTTCTTGTATCTAATTCGGTTACCCAAAAAACCGCTAGAACCGAACCGTTTAAACCGGTTCGGTTCCAATTTCGGTTCTTAAAAAATTATTCATAAAATCGAACCATTTTTAACATTAAAAAACCGGTTCCGGTTCTTCATATTTTGGACAAGAACCGAACCAGTCCCAGCCCTACCGACAGATATGATCCACGTTACTTGTGAGTACATACATATAATATGTTTTTTTTAATACATTGATGAAGGATTCGAATTAAAGACATTCCGATAGTCAGGAGTGAGTTCTGACCACTAAGCAAATCCTAGTGGTTACATAGAGTATATTTTGACTACATCATGCATGTTCCAAAGAACAAATTAAAACAAACTATATATATATACATAGTGTATCATGCTAATATATATAATTTTTATGTTTGTTTCTTTCCTTATTATTTTCATTGATGGTTGACATGTCCTTTATAATCTGTAGGCAAGAAGCAAAATGTATCGATATTGTTGTCAAAGAGATTTGGAGTAAACTACCGCAAACAATTTCAAGCGCGGATGGGCCTCTAGTTGGAATGAACTGTCGTATAGAAAAGGTAATTTCATTGTTGGATGCAGAGTCGGATGCTGTTCACACGGTTGGCATATGGGGATTGAGTGGAATAGGTAAAACAACTTTAGCAAGAGCTGTTTTCGATAAAATCTCACATCAGTTTGAAGTTGCCTGTTTTCTTCATGACATTGGAGAAGTTTCAAGGAAGGATGGTCTCAAACATTTGCAAGAGCAACTTCTTTCCAAAACCCTATCGGTAGATGACTTGCAGATAACAAATGTTTTTGAAGGAATCAATATGAGCAAAAGCCTGCGCTTTAAATGTGTTCTTCTTATTCTTGATGATGTCGATCATTTAAGCCAATTAGAAGTGTTAGCTGGAAAGCATTGCCTGTTTGGTCCCCGGAGTAGAATTATCATAACAACAAGGGATAGACATTTGCTTGTTGAACACGAAGTGGATGAATTATATGAGGCGAGATTATTAAATGATGGTGAAGCTACTGAGCTATTTAGGTGGAAGGCCTTTAAGAATATTCGTCCTACAGAAAATTTCGTGGGCCTCTCAGATCAAGTAATACATTTAGCCGGTGGCCTTCCTTTAGCTCTTAAAGTATTGGGTTCCACTCTATGCGGTGAAAACTTTTCTTTTTGGAAAGATTCATTGAAAAAACTAAGCAAAAATGGCCCGGATGGCGATATTCTTAAAAAACTTAAAATAAATTTTGATGGTTTAGAGAAAATAGTGCAGGAAACCTTCCTAGATATTGCATGTTTCTTTGAAGGACATGATAAAGAACATGTATCAAGAATACTCAAAAGTTGTGATTTTTACCCGGATTATTCTATACCTATTCTCGTTCATAGATCGTTGGTATATGTTTCAAAAGAAAATAAACTTTGCATGCACCAATTGATACGAAAAATGGGTCAGCATATTGATCGCGAGAATCATAGGAGGTTGTGGCTTACCGATGACTTCGTAAGTGGATTAAAAAGCAGCACGGTCAGAAGTTCTTCAAACTACAAGCTTTCACCTTTCATTTGAATTGTAATTAAGAAGTTATGTATATGTATAATGTATATATTTCTTTAATTTGTTACTGACTATATATACTATATTTCTTGGTTGTTAGGGTACAAAAAACATTGAAGGCATATTACTGCATCCCCAACGTAAACGGAAACACATAGACATTGCGATCGAAGCCTTTAGAGAGATGCACAAACTAAGGCTATTGGAAGTTCATAATGTTTGGATTCCTCGAGTTCCTGAATATCTTCCGAGTGAGCTAAGGTTCCTCATTTGGGAAGAATATCCTTCAAAATCTTTGCCACCAAGGTTTGAAGCAGACAATCTTGTTGGACTTCAATTGTGTCGCAGCAGCATAGAACGAACTTGGAAGGGGAATAAGGTAAACTTTTCAATTACACTTGTTTAAAGAATTTCAACATTACTAGTGGCTAAGAATTAAACTCGTTACAATTTAATTCATTGATTATTTGAATATGTAACAATAAGAAACTCTTCCAAGAATTTTGCAATGTTGATTGTATTTTGAAAAAGAAAGTGGACTGATGGATTTTAGATTCAGGGCGATGGATTACTTATCAAGAAAAAACAAAAGATAAAGAAAAAAAAAAGTTTCAACAACTTGGGCAAGTTAATTTGGCCACTGTGATCAGTAAAATACACGAGACTCGTTGTTTACTGTTTCCACTCTAACTACTTTTTAGTACAAGCTAATTAATCAAATGCACAAGACCCATGGTTAATTAATCAAATTCAACAGTAGTTTTTCCTTTGTTGTTCCTAACAGATGATGGAGAATTTAAAGTACATCGACCTTTCTCATTCTCTAAAGCTAATCGAGACTCCAAATTTTACATGGACCCCAAATCTTAAGAGACTGATTCTTCGACAGTGTAAAAATTTGGTAAAGGTTCACAGGTCCGTTGGATTTCTCAAAAGGCTTGCTTGCTTAGATTTATATGGCTGTAGTAATCTTAAAAGCCTTCCAAATAGTATCCGGTCGGCATCTTTTAAGACTTTCATACTGAGTGGCTGCCACAAAATTACAAAGTTCCCTGAGATCTCTGTGATTATAGAACATTTATCAGAGCTGCTTTTGGATGGAACTGCTATAAAAGAGCTGCCCTCGTCAATTGAACGCCTCCCCAACCTTGTTTTGATATATTTAAGCAACTGCAAAAATTTAGAAAATGTTCCGAGTACCCTTTTTAAGTTGAAACATTTGAAAAGACTCTCTCTCTCCAATTGCTCAAAATTTGAAAAATTACCAGAGGATCTAGGATACTTGAAATCTTTAACAGAGCTTTATCTAGACGGAACTGCGATTAACGAGGTACCCTCATCAATCGAGCACCTCAATAGTCTTGTTTCGCTATGGCTGTGTGACTGCAAGAATCTTCGTAGTCTTCCGAGTGCCATTTGTAAGTTGAAACATTTGAAATATCTCTATCTGTCCAGATGCTCAAACTTGAAACATTACCTGAGAAGCTTGGAAGTTTAGGATGTCTAAGTAGGCTTAAATTGGATGGAACTGCTATTACACACCTACCACTTTCCATTAGAGGTTTGAATAATCTCCAGACCTTATCCTTGCATAAGAGCCCTCAATCAAGTACTTCACCTTTTGGGTTGTTGTTTCCCTTGAAGAGAAAACGGCAAGAAGACTCCACTAGGAGTTTGGTGTTGTTTTCTTTATCGGGTTTACGTTCGCTACACTATCTAAATCTCAGTGGTTGCAATATGTTCGATGGAGCGATCCCCAATGATCTTGAGCGGATGTGCTCTTTGGAGATGTTATATCTCAGTGGAAATTATTTTACCAATATACCAAGCCTCAATCAACTTTCTCGACTTTCACACCTTTCCTTGGATGATTGCAAAATGCTTGGTGCACTCCCGGAGCTTCCATCAAGTATAAAATCATTGACTGCAAATGATTGCCCGTCATTGACACTCTTTGCGGATCAGTTTACTAACACTAAAAAACTGGACTATGTCTCATTCAGAAATTGCTTGCGATTGCTCAAGGAGGCAGCCAATGGGGGGAGTAAGAATATAATTAGTACCTTGTGGCAGCATATGATTCAGGTTCTCTATTTCTATTTACATGTATAATTTATTTTTTTTATCTTGGGTGTCAGTGTACATAAAAAGTAATAAGTACTGATTACTAACTGAATGGCCGGCTTGATTATCTTGGTACAGGGAAGTCAGGTTGACTTGCATTTGCGAAGGATTTTACTTCCAGGAAGTGATATTCCAGAGTGGTTCTGCTACCAAACTCCGGCGACCTCAATTTCGTTGAAGCTTGGTTCAAATTGGTATCATGATAATTTCAAGGGATTTGGGTTTTGTGTAGCTTTTGACCTAAAATACAAACGAAAAAACATTGCAGGCGTTTGGGCGGAAATCACTGTCAGATCTTGTACTAACCATGAATACCCTCTCCCTCTAATTACAGACTTTATAATAGGGGAAAACAAAAATATTAGCATGAAGCTTGTGTGTCTGGTGTACACATCTTTTGTCCTCCCGCCTCGTTTTCGGGGCCGAAATGATTTGTGTGAAGTTGAGGTTTCGATTAAAAATTCAACCCCAAACGCTGCTGTGGTGACAAAATGGGGAATGTGTCTAGTTCCTAACTCCCACGAAGTATGTATCGAACCATTTGATGAAGATGATGACGATGTGGTGTGATGGTTCAACATGTACATATATACAAGTAGCAGATTCATGTCAAGTTAGTTGTCATTCGATTTGATCAACATAATAATTCTTCTTCTTCTAGCTTCCTCTTTTGCGGAATTCATGACCACACTTTTTAATTTAGCACCATTTTATTTTTATTTTTTGAGAGCAACTCCACTTCATTTCTTATCAAAAGTATATATATATAAGTTGAATGTAACACCTCGTGTTTAGCTTACCCATTAATTTTCCTTCATAAACTTGATTTATCGAATTATAGGTGTTAATCGCCTCTTAATTATATTTTACCCTTAAACGCAGCTTTAGGCCCCTTGTTTGGTACCTGTTTTTTTTTTTTTTCAAATTTTAAAAACTCAACTCAAAATCAACACTATTTTTACACTTCTCAAAAAAACCTTAACTTTACTTTCTGTCTCTAAATTTTTTTTTAAAACATCATAACTTTAAATTCAAAAATCAAAATTAAATAAAAAATATATATTTAAAACATATTCGTCGAGATCTATAAAATAAGATCCATTTTGACTATTTTTTGAATTTTTTTATGAGATTTTTAGTTGGTTGAAAAAAACTCAAAAAAAAAACCAAATCTACTTTTTAACATACTTCTAAATTCTACCAAACACCATATTTTAAAAACACAACTCAAAACATCTACCAAGCAGGCCCTAGGTATTCGAATTTGGTTCCGGACATATTTTGATGAGCCAAGCACTTCCCGCAAATCATATTAATCATATTACACAAGCGTGCGTGGTTGAAACGCATTTTGGATAGCCATGATTGAATTTGGTTAGCTAACAATGATAACTCAGTTTTTGGCACAATGAGTTTTTTTGTCAACTTTGAAAGGCCATAACTTTTTCGTCCGACGTTTAAATGAGTCACCATTTGAAATTTCAGAAATATTTATTTTTCTTTTATAATTTTCGTGTTTTGACCGAAACCAAATTCTAACTCTTTATGGGTCATAACTGAGCACATAGTAACTATTTACACGGTTGTAAAATAGTTTTAGCATAATTTTTATTTAGAATAACTAATCACATGGTGTTAAAACAGTTTTTGCACAAATTGTTCAACACTAGAATGGTACTAAAAAAATTTTAACATCACAGGTGAGCATTTATAACTAAACTGAAGGTGCTAAAAATATTTTAGCAGCCATCAAATTCTACACATCAAAGTGCCAAAACAGATTTAACACCAATTGTCCAACACTGAAATGGTGCTAAAAGGGTTTTAACACCAATACAAAACAGAAAACAACGAAATTCATGAAGCTAAAATAAATTTAGCACCAATAGAAAACAAATAACAAAGATAGCACCAATAGAAAAAAGAGCAACGAAATTCAAAGTGATGAAACATATTTAGCACCAATTGTCCAGAACATAATAACAAATCAAATGGTGCTAAAACAGTTTTAGCACTAATTGTTCAACATTGGAATGTTGCTAAATGGGTTTTCGCACTAATAGAAAACAGAGAACAACGAAATTCAATGTATTAAAACAGATTTAACACCAATAGCAAACACAAGACAACTGAATTGAAGGTATTAAAACAGATTTAGCACCAATTATATAAAATATAATAACTAAACACATGGTGCTAAAACAATTTTAACACAAATTGTCCAACACTAGAATGAATTTAAGATTTGAGATAGATAAAAAAGAATGAATATTATTAATATACCTGGAGAGAAATGAAAGGGATGGAATTTGTTTGGGGATGGGAGAGGTTAGAGAAAGCTTTTGTGAAGCATAGTGAGAGCTCCGGTGGAAGCTGCTAAAGCTTCAGCTTCCGTTGCTCCGGCGGAACTTGGTCAGTCGATGATGATGCCCCCCATTATCACTCTCACTCACTAACTAGCCTTATTCGATCGTCTATCTTTTCCTTTCTGTTTGTAAAGAAATTTTTTTTGAATAGAAATGTGAAAAATTACAAGAAAAATGATTCAAAGAAAATTCGTTCACGTCATACATCAAACCAAGGGGCTGTGGGATAACATAAACAAATATATATATCAGCCCTTTTTATAAATCGTGGCGCAATGGAAATAGATTATTAACTACAATCAGCATATATATCGACTCTTCTTGTTGCGTGTACCCATTTCTCTCTCTCTCTGAACTATGCCTATATAAGAGAGAGAGTGAATAATATGCATTTTTTATAATTAGAATATATGATAAGATATTTTTGTCCATCAATATTTATTAATTTTTTAAAAATAAATTAATATTATAAAACGTATTTTTATTGTAAAACTAAATTATAAAATTATAACTATTTTCATTTATTAAATATCAATCTGTCATTAGAGTTATAAAATATAACGAAACGAGATCTCATAACTCATTATCTCATAATAATAAGAAATATAATATATAATAATGATAAATAAATATGTTCTCTAAGTTAAATATTACAAAACCTCTTCTTCTTAATAAATATAACATATAAAAGGGGGTAAAGTCGTAAAGTTAAATTTGTCTAAGAAACCGTGACATTACATTACCTAAAAGTATAAATTTAACTACCTGAAAAATAATGACAATCAGATACACTAAAAGTAAGAACCTCGGTGAAAAAATCTCATTTTCTAAAGAAAATTATGCCAATCAAATACGCCCAATGGTATAACGTTTCAAATTAGAAACTGGCCAAATTAAACGATAAAGTCTTGAATCAATCGGCAAAGAAATGGAACATATGGCATCTCGAATTTTTGAAGGGAAACATCATTAATTACCCAATGATCCCAGCTAGATCAAAAAACAGTAATTAATTGGCTAACATAGTGACTTAAAAGGCAACTACACTATTTTTTGAGATCTCTACCTACCGAAAGGCTCCTCCAAATCCAAGAACCTGGTTTATTACGAGAAACTTCCCCAAAAGAAGACGTTGGCGAATATAAACTTTCAAAGCGCCACTCTAGTTTGGCTAACGCACCTACGGTCAAAAGATAAAAATCTCGAAAACCCAAAAATAAAAAATTAATTGTGACATGTGGTGAAATATTTTTTGATTATTTTCACAAAAAAAAGAAAAAAAATTAGTTGGGGAAGAAAATTTATTCACAAAAAAAACTAAATGATATAATAAATTTACTAATAAAAAGGGTGGTGTTATTTACATCCCTAAATTTGTGACAAACACCCTTCTAAAATTTAACTAAAAACATATTTTAACACTATTGTATTTGTGACAAATACCCCCCTCCATTGCATGATATTAGGTAAGTACTTAGCAATACACACTTTTTATGTAAATCAAGTTTATGTAAATGCACTCATCTCTTATTATGTGAGTTTTATTTGAAAAACATTACAATAATCCATTTCCTGATGTTATGCAAGTTATTACAAATAAACTTTCCTCAAGTAGAGCGCATATATGCACTCACCTCTCATTAGGCGAGTCTTAAGGAGTATTATTGATTAAAAATTAACTTTTGGGGGTGTTTCTGATAAGAGGGTGTTTGCGACAGATATGGTGAGTGTAAATAACACCACCCAATAAAAATGAGTATAATTTAGAGAGTATCTCATCACATAAGTCAACTTATTTTATAACTTCTCATATAAATCAGGTATTTTTTTTTCCATTTTCTATGTTGTTATCAAAGAGAACCTTAATATTAAAAAATTCATTCAAAATAAAAATGAGAAAAAAATAACAAGGGTGTTTTAATTAAAAAACGAGAAAAAAAAGACTCGAACAAGTTTCTTAACCACTATACTAAACTTTTATCTCTAAATTTGTTACATACTCTATTTAGATTTTAGTTCTAATGTAAATTTAGTTTGATGGTGTAAATTGAAGCATGAATGAATTTACGTCGTCGTAGTCATTCCGGGTTTATTTGCCGTAATGCGCCAAAATATCTGTCTATTTACTCCAATTTCTTTTATCTGAATGTATTGCGTCTTAGCTCCTCTTGACATCACAAACATGACAATAATGTTAGAATATTATATTATATTAATGTATAGAATATATCTCAGTGTATTAGGTTTCATATCCAGTTGTATTATTTTTCCCTTTATATAGGGCTCCTCTTCCATGAATGTAAATACACAAAATACAATACAAAACTTCTCTCTCTAAAATCTAGATGGTATTAGAGGAAGGCTGAAAATCCTCTCTTCTACTCTCTCAGATCTGCTTGCCAGGGGAACAAATCTCCCCACTTCCCGTTCAAATCAAGTCCACCATTTCCCACTTCCCGTTCAAACCAAATCCACCATTCCCATTCAAATCTTCAAAACCCACTCAATACAAATCAGATCTGTAAATCAGATCTACGAAACCCAACAAACCAGTAACGTATCTTTGAACACCAGATCCACGAATCTCGCAAAGCTACATCGTCTTTCAGAGTACCAAAAACACACCTTCGAAATCAACTACTTCGATTTGGTTAAGATCGTATCCAAAATTGTCAAAACAGAACTCCATCCTCATCGTCTGAAGGAGACGATCACACTGAGAGAAAAATCACCACCAACGGATGTCTCACGCGCCCTCACGCGCGGCCTGTGTAAGGCGCGCTCCGTTCCGCCGATCCACGCGCCGTCACGCTGCAACTTAACGGCGTTAGTCGCCGTTAGTTAACGCCGTCAGTAACTCCGTTAACGCCGTCAGCTACCGTTAGTTAACGCCGTTAACATCCGTAAGCCACAGTTAACGGCGCCATTACCCGCCGTCAGTCAACGGTCAACAGTAAAAAAAAAAAAAATCAGAATCTTTTTTATTGACCCGGTTTATTTCCAGAAGCATTTTTTGACCGGTTTTTCAGTTTTTTGACCGGTTTTCTACAAAGTTAGACCGGTTCTTAGGGTTTTTGGTCGTCCTGATCTCAAATTTGGCCTCCGTTTTTTCGGATCTAGCTCCTATTTATCAGTACTAGTTATATCACTATACAATGGCTACCGATCCACCTACAATTACTTCATCATCGAGTAACAACTCATCCCCAATCATTGTACAAGCTGAAAGTTCTTCGTTTAATATCGGGGTTAAGTTGGATGAAACTAATTATGATCTATGGTCTCAACTTATGGAGATGCATATTGCGGAAAAACAAAAATTCTCGTTTATTAGTGGTACGACACCAATTCTGAAAGTAGGTACCATTGAACACGAAGCGTGGAGTTCAGACAATCAAAGGGTAAAAAGATGGCTTTTAATGTCCATGAAACCGGATATCATGAAGCGGTACATTCGAGTTCCTACAGCACGAGAAATTTGGAAGTCTCTATCTAAAGCATTCTATGATGGGGCTGATGAACTACAGGTCTTTACGTTGAATCAGAAGGCTTTTACAGCCAATCAAAGTGGTCGATCTCTCTCCGAATATTACGGAGAACTTACTGAAATCTTCAGCAAATTGGATCATCGCGATAAAGTGGTTATGGAAAATCCGAATGACCTCGAATCATACAGAAAGTCAATCCAGCGTCTACGGGTTCACATTTTTTTGGCAGGATTAGATAACGAAAATGAACAAATTCGGGGTGAAATCTTGCGAAAGGATCCGGTTCCGAAATTGGAAGAAACATATTCACTCGTTCGTCGAGAGGATATCCGGCGAAGAACTATGAACAGTGACATTGCTCATATCGATGCCACTGCTATAGTGGCTCGTACCCGTGATCAGACTCGAAAAAACTCAAATTAGCAATCTCAAGCAACTTCATCAAGAGACCGAGGAGGCAGGTCTCAATATCCCCCCTGTTCGGTGTGTGGCCAAACCGGACACTCAAAAAAGGGATGCTATCAAGTAATCGGCTATCCAAACTGGTGGGATCATTCCCGGGATCGACGTTCAAGCCATAAGAATGAAAGTGATGGGAAGAAGGCCTCTGGATTGCTTGCCACCGCTCACACCACTGGTAAGGCCTTAAATTCTGCCTCTGTTTTGAATAATACATGGATAATTGACTCTGGTGCTACAGATCATATGACATTTGATTCTAGACATGTTACCACTATTACACCCTCATCCACCAATTTTATTTCCACAGCTAATGGTGAACCCGTTCCTGTTATTGGAGAAGGGATAATTCCTTTATCTAATTCTATGAATTTAAACTCTGTTCTTATAGTTCCTTCACTAAATTACAATTTGGTCTCAGTACCTCAAATTACTAATGCCTTAAATTGTATCGTTGTGTTTTGGCCTACTCATTGTGTTTTTAAGGATATTCAGACGAGACAGACGATTGGTTATGGGATTAAGCGGTGCAAATTGTACTACTTGGACCTAGAAGTAAAAGGCACGAACCAGTTACAACAGGCTCTACAGACTGGTACTATCCGAGAAAAGAAAGTTGAAGATGAAATCTGGTTATGGCACCGTCGTTTGGGTCATGCGTCGTTTGGCTACTTAAGAAAGTTATTTCCTAACTTGTTTAAGAATGTTGATCTTTCTCTATTTAAGTGTGAAACATGTGAACTTGCCAAGAGTCATCATACTTCTTTTTCATCATCGTTGAATAAATGCTCAGTTCCTTTTATGTTAATCCATTCTGATGTGTGGGGACCATCCCCAAATAATTCTTTAAGCGGTTTTCGGTGGTTTGTCACTTTTATTGATGATTGTACTCGAATGACATGGATTTGTCCTATGAAATCTAAGAGTGAAGTCAGTTCTTTATTTCAACGATTTCATAAACAGATTAGCACCCAATATAATGCTACTATTCAAGTCGTTCGAAGCGATAATGGAGGCGAATATATGGCTACATCTTTACAGGATTTCTTTCAAAGTCATTGGATTATCCATCAAACTACCTGCCCATATATGCCACAACAAAATGGGGTTGCCGAAAGGAAGAATTGTCATTTGTTAGAAATAGTCCGGGCCTCATTACTTGGGGCGAATGTTCCGGTATCTTACTGGGGTGAAGCTCTTTCATCAGCCGCATATTTGATTAATCGTGTTCCAACAGCAATTCTTGATTTTCAAACGCCATTTGATGTACTCCATAAAGCAGTATTGACTCCTCACGAATTCAACTTACCTCCGCGAATCTTTGGTTGCGTGGCGTTTGTTCACTTACCCAAAGAACAACGGAATAAGCTCGAATCTCGTGCAATCAAGTGCATATTTGTGGGCTATGCGTCTAATCAAAAAGGGTATCGATGTTATCATCCTCCCTCACGGAAGATGTATGTGACTACGGATGTCGTATTTCATGAAGGAGAGATGTATTTTCAGAAGACTGAACTTCAGGGGGAGCATTATAATGAAGTTCAAACTCTTGATTGTAGCAACAACGACCAAGTCGAGATCTCACCACAAGTTTCAGTAATGCCGAGCTCGCCGAGTCCAAGTTCGGCACAATCGAGTTCGCCACAACCGTCAGAACCAAGTTCACTAAGTCCAAACTTACAAATGCCCCCGCCTGATCCAAATGACCAATCATCTCTCTACGACACGTCTACGTCTGAATATCAGGTACATTCCCCTGAACCTTTTATAAGGCAACTCCCTCCCCGAAACAATAGAGGTATCCCAAAACCAACATATGAACCCGATCTCACCAGTAAAGCCAAATACCCTATGAGTAATCATGTATCTTATGATAAGTTGTCTGAATCGAATAAGTCATTTGTATGTCAATTATCCTCTGTATCTATTCCTAACAGTGTGCAGGGAGCCTTTAATGATCCAACATGGAAAGCAGCTATGGACGAGGAGATGAGATCCTTGAAAAAGAATGACACATGGGAGATAGTTGAATTACCACCAGAAAAAAGGCGGGTTGGTTGCAAATGGGTGTATACGGTCAAATATAAGGCGGATGGAACCATTGAAAGATACAAAGTAAGACTGGTAGCAAAAGGTTACACCCAGACTCAAGGAATCGATTATCTAGAGACCTTCGCACCGGTGGAAAAAATCAATACAGTACGTGTCTTGCTCTCGTTAGCTACAAATCTGGATTGGCCACTTCAACAATTTGACGTAAAGAATGCCTTTTTACATGGGGATTTGGAGGAAGAAGTATATATGGAATTTTCGCCAGGTTACGAAGTCCCTGTGGAACATAGAAATAAGGTATGCAAATTGAAAAAATCTCTGTATGGTTTGAAACAATCTCCCAGAGCTTGGTTCGGAAGATTCACTAGGTCGATGAAGAAATTTGGTTACAAACAGAGCAATTTTGATCATACATTATTTTTGAAAAGGTGTAATGAGAAGATCACAGCACTCATAGTTTATGTTGATGATATGGTAGTTACCGGAAATGACTCACAAGAACGAGAAGCTCTGAAGGAATATCTTTCTCGGGAATTCGAGATGAAAGATCTTGGGGAATTGAAGTATTTCTTGAGAGTTGAAGTGTCTAGGTCTCCCAAAGGCGTATTTCTATCTCAGAGAAAGTATGCAATGGATTTGCTATGTGAAACCGGAATGTCTGCTTGTCAGCCATCAGAAACACCCATGGAAGAAGGTTTGAAATTGGAAATCGAAGCTGATCAACTACCCATCAATAAAGAGCGCTATCAGAGATTGGTAGGAAGGTTAATGTATAGTGAGTCAATTCATGCATAATCCTGGAGAGAAACATATGAAAGCTGTTATGAAAATCATTAGCTATTTAAAGGCATCTCCGGGAAAAGGAATTTTGTTTACGAAGAATAGTGATATCTCGAAGGTTGAAGGATACACTGATGCTGATTGGGCGGGAAATTTAAGTGATAGAAGATCTACATCAGGATACTTTACGTTTGTTGGTGGGAATCTCGTTACCTGGAGAAGCAAGAAACAAAATGTCGTGTCTCGATCAAGTGCTGAGGCTGAATATCGAGGAATGGCAATGGGAGTCCAAGAGTTATTATGGCTAAAACATTTATTGACTGATTTGGGTTACCCACCGAGAGAAGCTATGATATTATATTGTGATAACAAAGCAGCATGCGATATTGCCCAAAATCCGGTTCAACATGATATAACAAAACATGTGGAAGTGGACAGATTCTTCATTAAAGAGAAATTGGAAGAGAACGTAATTGATGTACCCCATATACGTTCAGAAGATCAGCTGGCTGATGTTCTCACCAAAGTTGTTTCAAACAGAATATTTTTCAAATTGATCAGCAAGTTGGGCATGTTTGATATTTATGCACCAACTTGAGGGGGAGTGTTAGAATATTATATTATATTAATGTATAGAATATATCTCAGTGTATTAGGTTTCATATCCAGTTGTATTATTTTTCCCTTTATATAAGGCTCCTCTTCCATGAATGTAAATACACAAAATACAATACAAAACTTCTCTCTCTAAAATCTAGAAATAAATAATAAGACAAGATCATGATACGATACAAAATTATGTTATTTTTAAGGAACCCAAAATGGCAAGACACAATAAATATGATAACAATTTTTTAGTCCTAATTTAATAAACATGTTTTAACACGAGTATGCAATAAATTTAATAATCTAAACACAACAAGACTTGATTGACAAGAGAAGATATGATTAAGAAGATATAGCTCTAATTTTTTATTTTTTCTTCAAAATTTGGACACATTTATATACGATATCACATCAAAAATTTCAAACACAAATGATTGGAGAACATTTTTTAGATTGTTCGTGGATACAAGCTTTGTCCCGACTAGACATAAACACGGTCTAAATCGCAATGACACACATTTGAAAGAAATATAATTTATAGACAAACCATTGGAGATGGTCTAAACGAACAATTAACTAGCTTAATCAAACGCTGTCAGTTGTAATGACGATGGGGTTGTGTTTTATGCTTTATTAGACAACGTACCACTAATTAACAAAGGCATCCGAACAAAGATGGAGAAGAAAAAAACTCACAAGAAGAAGAACACCAAAATATATGTGGTATCGGCAAATCTACGGACAACTCTCTATCAATATATTAGTTACCAAATACAAATATGAGTTACAAAATGCTCTCACCGGAACACTCAAATACTCAATGAAAAATACAACATATTTTTTATACAAAACTAAACCCAAATTTTACTCCCATTTTTTCTCATTTTCAACTTCTGCCCTCTGCCATTTTCTTTAGCCCTTTTCAACTTCTCTTTTCTCTCTCTCAAACATCTTCTACACTTCTCCATATATATAGACCCAAAGTAAAATATCTAATGAGTAGGGAGCAAGAAGATCACCTTTCCATATTTTTGGCATATAGCAATCAAAAGTCAGTACCCGCACTATTTGACTTTGGTGGCTCCAAAAAACCAATATATGGCTTGTAGTCAAAGGTTATGAACAACGGTATTATATTAAGGACCACTAGTTTTCTGGTTACAAAAAAATAATAAGTGGGTATTAATATTGTGAAATCTTTGGGTCTCTAATTTTTCTACCTGTTGATACTGTGAAATCTTCTCTCGTCTAAGCTTTCCGTGATTCAGTATATATAGTGGGGGTGATTTTACATGGAAAGGACTTGAATTCCCCCTAAGAAGTGAATCTCCAAGGAGGACGAGGAGGATAAAGATAATTTGTTGCCAAATTATTTACAACATGTGGTGAAATCAAGAACCAAATTCTGTTAAATAATTTCAACTAATAGTCTGTTCTGTTTATATCTGTTCAGTTTTCAATTTTGGGCAACTAATAATTGTGAGATATTTCAATAATCTTTTTCTTTTTTTTTTCATTTTTCCTGCTGTTTTTTCTCTATTTTTGGTTTTGTTTGAGCTTCACTACTCTTGATTGCATCTATGAATTCACCCATAAAACTCAAAGGATAGAGGGAATATTGAGAACGGATAACAAAAGGCTTAATTGAGAATGATGGGGTTAAATACTAATTTTACCATTGGCCTACAAAGGTAATTCACAATCGTTTACCTCCAGTAAAATCCCATTTTTACTTTCAGTAAAATTCTATTTTTTTTAGCTCCAGTAAAATCTCATTTTTATCTCCTCACCTACCACACCTACCACACCTACACCAAAAATTACCTTTTTGCACTTCATTTTTACCAAATTTAGCTTTTTGCCATTCTACATTTACCTAGAAATACCCCCTCATTCATTCATTCAAAACACACCAAAAGCATATCATTCTTCTCATACAACACCATCATTCTCTCCCAAGATCCATCCATCTATTTTAAGAGATATAAAGCCATTGGCAATACAAATACAAGCCAATTTTCGAGGGTCTTATACTCTCTCTTTTCATACCCCAAAAAATACCAACAACCCTTATACACTCTCTCTTCTACACAGTTTATTATTTATTCTGTTGAAATATTTGTAATCCTAATTTTATACTTATAAATAGAATTGAGAAAATTATAGAGAGGGAGAGAGAGATTGGTAGCTTATATTATCATCCAAATCGATTGCCTTTGAACTAATACAAAGCAAGCACACACAAAAGGAGAACGTACTGCCGGACTAGCATAAGCGCTACCGGGGGAACCCACCTTACTAAAAAATGTCACGTGTTCATCATTGCGCCGCATTTAGTTTTTATTCATCGATATTCACTTATTGATTAGTCAAAGGAGGATTTTCTACATAAATCCTTTGTGTCCTGTTCATCTTCATTTTTAATCAGTTTCTGTCGACACTGTTCACAATCACTGTTTACATATACGGTGGTACTGTTCACAATCACTGTTCATAGTTACAATCCATTATTAAACCTCTAATTCACCATTATTCATTTATTGATCGATCGTTAATTATCTGTTCTAGATTTTGACACCATCAGTTTGGCGCCGCTGTGAGAATCCGCAAATGCGACCCCCGGGTCTCGTCCCCGTTCGTTGGGCGTCTGAAGCGTCGGAACGGATCCCGTCGCTCCATTTGCTTGGAGTTGTTTTGATGATTCATATCGGGTGTCCCTACGTCTATTCTAGATGCAAAGGAGGTTCGTTCAGAGTCGCCAGTACGTTTTACGAGAAAACGGACAAAAAGGTTGTGTAAGAGAAAAGGCTACAGATAAGCCTTTCTTTACACGTTTGTCTACGAAACCAGGATTCTATAGGGTTCGGGAACTATATTACGGTTTGGGAAGGTGTTAAGCACCCATTCCGCCCTTTCGGTCTCTAGTGATCTTATATGTTTATTTTATGTTGAAAAACTTGGATGCTTTTACTGACAGTCTACTACTTTTCTAATAAAAACCCTAATTTTTTAGGGGAAAACGGGAAAGGGGTAGAAACATTTGTGTTCCGAGATCCGACGTTTTTATTTATTGAAAGATGTAAATACAAATGACAAAACCTTTTATTTTGAAAGAGTATACCGTATTATTTCCTCAGATAATGACGGTTTTCTCGTGTTGTGATTGCTTTTGTAAAAGTTCAGATCTTATATCGGGACTAATTTAATGTGGAATCAGAACTCTTGAGGAGAGTTATCAGACACGTCGCAGTCTATAGAGAAGACAGGATATGTTGATTTTAATTCCTAGATAAGTATTATCAGTCCAGGTTTTGAAAACGAAATTTTATCTGGACGATAGTCTACTTATTCTTCTGGTTTTGCAAATGGTTTTATCAGGGTCTTTTATTTTGAAGATGGTAGACTATTTATAACTTGGCAATAAGTTTATTCAAATAAAACGTGGACAAAACAACAGAAATAAAACAAGTATACAGACAAACCTGATTTTCCAGCGCGTTAGAAACCTAGCACAACCACATTGCCACTTCGCTTACCAGGACGGGGATCGACCTGCCTGGTCAGGTCGAAAAAATCAAATTCTAAAAGTTTACAATAAAACAAATATGCAAATATTTAATTACTAGAAGAGACTTTATTTACCTTCCCGACGAGAATAATAATAAGAAAGAGAATATAATACGGCAGAGAGATCTCTGGCGATAATAATCTTCTCCTTCTTCAGATATTTCCGAGAATTTGATTCCCGAGACTGGACACGTCGAGTGTCGAGAATAGATTCGATGATTCTTCAGAAAGAAGATGATAATAGAAAGTACTAGACGAAAGATCAGAAAATCAGATCATAAACCCGCAATTCTGCTCTAAAAATGCTGTTTTTTGCTCTTTTTTCGGTGTCCTTAAACCTTGGGTCCTGCTGGCCTATTTATAGTGCCGAAAAGGTGTATGTCGCGCGACATATTGGTGTATGTCGCGCGACAATCTTGACTGTCGCGCGACATATTGCTTTAATGATGATTCTGACTCATTGCTGAGTCAGAAAGTGGAGTGGTGGGGTGTTTGTCGCGCGACATGTTCCCCAAAAGGTAGGATTGTCGTGCGACATACTGGTGTATGTCGTGCGACAATCTTGACTATCGCGCGACAATCTTGAATGTCGCGCGACATTTCACTTTAAAACATGTTTGTTTGGCCAATAGACGCTTCCGGGGCAGTCTCGGGTGTTCGGGTGGGTCCCGGAGTCCAGAAACAGCAGTTCTCGAAGGTTGTTAGGGTTCTTGCGAGGGTCACGGATCGGGGTGTCTACAGCCGCCTGTAAGAAACATATTTCCATAAACTCACATGCTTCTCAAAAAGCCAAAAAAAACCATACATTCACCATGTCCCAGTCAAAAAACACCCAAACAGACCCCTTGATAGCCTTAGTGGCTCAATAAATTGCTCTCCAGGTCTAGATTGACAGATTGATGGCTCAAAGAGAATCCCCTTCGTATAGTTCAAGAGATGGATCGCCTCCAACCCCTGTTTCTGCACCGCTCCCCCAGCCCCTACGCGAATCCCAGCCATTGAAAGGCTGGGGGAACGCCGCCGGAGGTATAAGAGAAGTCGAGGCAAGCCCAGTGGGTCTGATGCCGACCAATCCAGTTCTGAATAAGGAGATTCTTATGATGAGTTCTCTATTATACCTCCCCCACCATCTCCAGAAAGAAATCCACAAGTTAATGTTGTTTGAGAAAGACGCTTTGAAGGAGAGGCTCAAAGACAAAGTGTGAGCAGAGGAGGTCGACCCCCCCATTCCACAAGTTCTGGATACAAATGCTAGGCCTCGAGGATCTGTGTTCGACATGATCTCAAACAAGAGCTCTGTTAAAGAAGTAGAGCAGAGGCTCAGATCATAAATGAAAGCCCAGTTGGCCGAAATGATGAAAACCATAGGCCACGTTGGAGGGAGCTCGGCAGCGATTCTGGTAAGGAATTCTGAATCCCCGTTTGTAGCACACATCCAGACCTGTGCGGTCCCGGCCAGATTCAAATTACCTGCTCTAGAGTCATATGATGGCTCAACCGATCCAATGGACCATTGGCAGCAATTTAAAAATATGATGGGGCTCTAGAATGTCCCAGATGGTATTATATGCAAGGCCTTTGTCACAACCCTCAAGGGGGCAACTCGGATGTGGTGCAACAGCCTATCCCCAGGCTCTATTCAGAGCTCAAAAGAGCTTGGTACAAGGTTCATAACTCACTTCCTGGGGACTAGAAAGCAATCTAAGCCCTCCACCCACCTCTTCACAGTCAAACAAAGTTCGAACAAAGGTCTGAAAGATTACGCTTGCCGATTCAATCAAGAAAGTCTCACGATCAACGATCTCAATGAAGGTGTGGCCGTAGCTGTATTTATGAATGGAGTAAGCTCCCCCTACTGTTTAATGACCTTAGCTAGGATGGCTCCGAAGAACATGTCTGAGCTTCTAGACGAGGTCAACAAACAGATTGAGGTGGAAGAGACACTTAAAGGACGGAACCTGTTAAGGTTTTCTGCTCTCTGGCCCCCTTCCAAGCGCCAGGGGGAACATATCCTTTCTCCTGACCAAGAGAAGGAGAACAAGAAGAATGAAAAGAATACCAAAAAATTCAGATCTAGCGAGGGCAGAGCTCACCAGAAGTTCACTCCCCTTACAGCTCCACTGAGCGAGGTCTATGCTCAATTAGAACCGGGAGAGATACGTAAGCCTAAAAAAATAAGCACTCTAGAGAGGAAGAGGGACTCTACCCAGTACTGCCGGTGTCACAAGGACCACGGCCACGAGACTGGTAATTGCTGGAAGCTCAAGGAAGAAATTGAGAAGCTTATCCAGCGAGGTCAGCTTCGACAGTACGTAAAGAAAGAAAAATGATGTTCCCCCAAAAGCCAATGGAAAGGAGCACGCCAAAGAAATATTCATGATTGAGGGAGGTTCATCATTCTCTGGAAACAGCAACAGGTCCCGAAAAGTCTACATCAGGCAGGCCAAGTTCTCGAGCATAAAAGCAGAATTCTTTAGTTTGAGGCCCTCAAAGATGGCCAAGTACGAGGCCTCCGAGGTCACCTTCACTAATGCAAATATGGACGGGGTAGAGTACCCCCATGATGACCCGTTAGTAGTAACAGCAATGATAAGCAACCACAATGTCCACCGTATCCTTATCAACACCGGAGCAACCTCGAACCTCATGTACTACAGTGCTTTCAAAGCGATGGGTCTCACTAAAGAACACGTGGTCCAATCGCCGGTTACATTGGTAGGATTCTCTGGGGAGAAGACAAGGGCCTTGGGGGTAATCAAGCTTTTGATAACTCTAGGGACGACTTCAAAGCAAGTCACGACCATGGCAGAATTCTTAATTCTTGACTTAGCTCCCCATTACAATGCTATCTTAGGCAGAGGAACCCTCAACGAAATCAGAGCTGCCATATCAACCTGCAGTTTAACCATGAGGTTTCCAACCCTTCATGGGATCGGGGAGGTCAGAGGTAACCAGATGGAGGCCAGGCACTATCAATTCGGAACTTTGAAAGAAGTCAAAACCACGGAGATCGCCACCGTAGAGCTCAAGGTAACAACTACTGAAGGGGTGAATAATACAGGAGAATCCACCACCTTTGAGAGATTGGAAATTGATATCCTAGACCCCCGGGATGAAGAAAAAGAGCTCAGGGGAAAGCCCGTTGAAGATCTGGAAGACTTGCTTTTGGATCCTTCACTATCTGAAAGGGTGCTCAAAGTCAACAACCAACTCAACTCGGAGGTCAGACGGGAGCTTTCCAAATGCCTTAGAGCTAATGCTGATGTCTTTGCGTGGTTCCATGATGACATGAAAGGGCTCAACCCAGAGGTCATGGTGCACAGGCTCAACGTTGATCCGGCCTTCAATCCCTTAAGGAAGAAAAAAAGAAACTTTGCAGCAGAAAGGAATCTGGCTACCAAAGAAGAAGTCCAAAAATTGCTCAAAATTGGTTTCATTAGGGAGGTCCACTACACAAAGTGGCTTTCCAATGTGGTACTTGTGAAGAAGCACAACGGGAAGTGGAGAATGTGTGTGGATTTTAAAGACCTCAATAAGGCTTGTCCAAAAGACAGCTTTCCGCTCCCGAAGATTGATCAGCTCGTGGATGCGACCACTGGGCATGAAATGCTAAGCTTCATGGACGCTTATTTTGGATATAATCAGGTAAGGATGGCCCCTGAGGATGAAGAAAATACGTCTTTCATCACCAATGAAGGGACCTACTGCTACAAGGTTATGCCCTTTGGTTTGAGGAATGCAAGAGCTACCTATCAAAGGGTGATGAACTTCCTGTTCAAAGAACAGATTGGCCAAAATATGGAAGTCTACGTCGACGATATGCTCGTCAAGAGCCTCAAGGCTTCCAACCATGTTTACGACCTCAGTGAAGCCGTTTCCATACTTAGACAAAACGGTATCTCCCTCAACCCAGCTAAGTGTGCTTTTGGGGTAAAAGGTGGCAAATTTTTGAGTTTTATGGTAACACAAAGGGGAATCAAAACTAATCCTGAGAAGATACAAGCTTTGATTAATATGAAGTCTCCCACCAAACCAAAGAAAGTCCAGAGCTTAGCAGGTCGAGTGGCAGCCCTTAATAGGTTCATCTCTAAGACTACTGACAAATGCCACCCATTCTTCAAAACTCTAAAAAAGGCCTTCGAGTGGACGGAAGAATGTGAGCTCGCTTTTCAGCAGCTCAAGCAATACCTCGGAGCTTCTCCTTTATTGAGTTCTCCGAAGAAGAGTGAAATTCTCTGCCTTTACTTGGCTGTTTCTCAAACAGCGATCAGCTCAGCCCTCATGGGGAATGAAGAGGGAGTGCAACTCCCTGTCTACTACACAAGCCGAGCTCTGCACGCAGCTGAGCTCAATTACCATAGGTTGGGAAAATTGGCATATGCTCTCCTCATTACTTCTAGGAAATTGAGGCCCTACTTTCAGGCCCATGCCATTAACGTACTCACAAACCAACCACTACGACGAATTCTTGACAAACCAGATCATTTAGGAAGATTAGCTATCTGGGCTATAGAACTCGGACAATTTGTGATTAACCACGGGTATCAATCAAAAGGCAGGCTGTGGCTGACTTTATAGCCGAGTTTACTTACATAGAGGAACAAGTTGTCGAACTTCCAGAGCTACTGCCAATAGTAGACCCAAGCACCTCGAGCCCTTTCAACTCAGTAGGCCTGATGCCAGAGATCCCAGTGTGGATACTCCATGCAGATGGTGCCTTTAACTCTCAAGGTTCTGGAGCTGATTTGGTATTGGTCACCCCTGAGGCTAACACATTGGAGATAGCCCTCAAGTTCCTTTTCAAGACATCAAACAACGAAGCAGAATACGAAGCTATCATAGCAGGTCTGAGGATTGCTGGAGACTTGGGGGAAAAAACAGATGGTGGTTTACAATGACTCTGTAGTCGTAGTTGGCCAAATACTTGGCCACAACATGGCTAAAGAAGATCATATGGCCGCTTACCTGGCTAAAACTCAAACGGCAGCTCGAAAGTTTACAAACGTTGTGTTCATCAAAGTTCCCCGAGCTCAGAATAACAAGGCAGACTGCCTGGCCAAGCTAGCTTCATCAACAGAGGCACCAAGCGATGTCCACATTGAATATTTGAAAAGCAGAGCCATCAATGAGCTTAAAGAAATGGATGCAGCCCCAATACAGGTCTGCAAGTGCTAGATTGACCCAATTCTGGACTACTTCACAAATGGAGTTTTTCCAGAAGAAAAGAAGATGGCCAAAAGGATCAAATACATCTCTAACAGATATGTAGTTCCCACTTTTTACACTCTTTATTGTAATTCTCTTTATTTTATTCATCTTAGTCCTTGTTCGGATACATTTAACCTATTCTAGATACCTACATGTTTAGCCTACAAATTATGGAGAAAAAAAATATTTTAGACAATTGTGAAGTGTTACCATTTCGATCATATCTTTTCTCTCAGAACTCCGATTTTGGCGTTCTTTATATCGTTAGAAAGAAGACTCGAAGAGCTAAAACTTCTTCCTACTGAAAATTTTCCAATTCAGACATTTACTAGCCTAAAATTACCTCCGAACCTACTGGTCAGGCACAGTGACGTAAAAACAGAGGATTTTGGTGATTTTTTTTATTTTCCACTTACACTCTTTTCTTCTACACACTTCTCATTTTCCCTTCTCCAAACCCACGAAAAACAGAGCACTTCTCTCTATTTTTCTCATCTTCAAACCTTAATTCATCACAAATTAAGACACTAAATCCATTCTACTATTAGAAATCACAAGCTAGCAACATCATCAACAAGATTTCATCATCCTCCTCCTTTGAATCATTCAATTCCTCCAAGGATCCTTCAAGCTCTTCATACTCAACTACTTCAATTCTTCATCAATCCTTTATTTGAGGTGGGAACATGAGTAAACTTCTCTTCTCTACTCTAATTTCCATGTTTTATACTTTAGATTGTTAATTTTGAGTTCCACCCATATGAATCTTAGATTTGCTATATTAGAGAAGAGATGATTTTCTAAATTGCTATTAATTGAACTATGAAGTTGTGATGATGGTATTTGATATATGAATTTGCAAGTTTGATTGTTATATGGGTTTTAAAGTTAAATTTTGATGATGAACAGTAAATTCGCCATAGTATACCTTGCCCATAAATTATTGGTATAAATGAATAAGTTTACTTTAAAAATTATTTATGGAATTTCCTTTAGTGTTGGTACTTAAACTTGGTTTAAAGACACATTTAATGTAAATTGTGTATTGTATGGATATTGTACTTGTGCTTGTATTTGTGGTTGGTTTGTAAGTTGGGACGGAGAGCCCCTCGGATGAAAAGACCGGAAACCGTGCACGGAAGCAAGTAAGAGGTGCCACCGCCACGGGGTGAGGAGCCCCCGGAATGGGGACAACCACATTAGCATTTACGGAGTAACCATTCATTATGTATGTGTTACTAGTTTATCCGAAATTTATATTCAGTTACTTATCCTCAACACAACAAAAATTAAATGTGTCGACTTTATGATTTATGTATTCCTTAACAAAGTGCCAACATTTTTATGATTCTTATATGAGTTTAATGAGGTGTGATTATTTTCTTTGTTAAATTCCATTATACTTTGGAGCCTCATTTATTAGGCTTGTTTACAATTTTAATAGTTCAATTATTAGTTTCATTTTGCACTCTTGTTTCCATTGGGCTTTTTAGCTCACGTTTTCCCTCCACAGGTACAAAATCTGATCGTGTAGTAGATGATAAGGGAAAGGGGGAAAAGATGAGGTTGCATGCGATATAGTAGATCCTTGATACCAACTAGACCTTGTGTAGTCTTCATGTAGAAGACTTTGGTTTGTTTCTTTTGAGTTTTATTAATAATATGTTGTGGTTATGTAATATTAGTGAATAATATTTTGTGAACTTATGGTTTTATGTATATATGACTTTTATTTATATTTAATGAGTTTGATAATGGTTTGTGATTTGGTTTACAGTTTGTATCGTATAAGTGCGTCATAATTTTCAGATTTATATTTAAAGAATTTTAGTTGGTCTTTTATGCGTCCATTATCCAAATTTATATCCGCCATATAGGTGGATACCGTAGCGTCCCCGCTACCCCGGGGTGTGGGATTCGGGGCGTTACAAAGTTAGACCGCCTGGCCAAGCTAGCTTCATCAACAGAGGCACCAAGTGATGTCCACATTGAATATTTGAAAAGCAAAGCCATCAATGAGCTTAAAGAAATGGATGCAGCCCCAATACAGGTCTGCAAGTGCTAGATTGACCCAATTCTGGACTACTTCACAAATGGAGTTTTTCCAGAAGAAAAGAAGATGGCCAAAAGGATCAAATACATCTCTAACAGATATGTAGTCATAGAAGAAACCCTATACAAGAGAGGGTATGTTCTTCCTTTCTTACTCTGCCTACACCCCCATCAAGCTCAGGTGGCCCTATAGAGATCCATGAGGGGTTGTGTGGTGGGCACCCGACAGCTCGTTCCTTAGCTCTCAAAATTGGACGACAAGGTTACTTTTGGCCAACCATCCTACAAGATGCCAAGGAATTGGTAAAAAAGTGTGACAAGTGCCAACGGTTTGCTAATGTCCAACAGCTCCCAACAGAGCTCATGACTCTTGTCAGCAGCCCATGGCCTTTTTCTCAGTGGGGGATAGACATTGTTGGTCAGTTTCCCTTGGGTAAAGGACAGACCAAGTTCGCAGTCGTAGCTATTGACTACTTCACCAAATGGGCTGAGACAAAGGCACTGACCACCATCACCACTATGAAAATTCAAAGCTTCGTATGGAAAAATATGATCTGTCATTTTGGCATCCCAAAGATTCTGATCACTGATAATGGCAAGCAATTTGATTTCGACCTCTTCATAAATTTTTTTGAAGGTCATGGAATAGAGAATCACTACAGTTCGCCTGTCCATCCCCAATCAAATGGCTAAGAAGAAGTCACCAACAAAACTCTCCTGAACTCGCTGAAGAAGAGGCTCGACGACGCTAAGGGAAATTGGTCTGAAGAACTCCCCTCAGTTCTGTGGGCTTACAGGACTACGATCCGAGGGCCTACGGGGGAAACTCCTTTCTCTCTGACCTATGGAACTGAAGTGGTGATTCCTGTAGAAATGGGAATTCCAATGTACAGAATCAACCATCATGACCCAGCTCGAAATGACGAAGGACTCTTAGCCAATTTAGACCTCTTCGAAGAAAAAAGAGAACAAGTTCGGATCAAAGAAGAGGCCTACAAAAGAAACATGGTCAAGAGTTACAACAAAAGGATCAGGCATCAAAGCCTCACTGTGGGCAACTTGGTGCTCCGAAAAGTCATTCTAGCCACCAAAATTTTCCAACATGGGAAACTAGCTGCCAAATGGGAGGGTCCATATGTGGTAACCAAAGTCAGCAGACCTGGTACCTACTACTTAAGAACCATGGATGGAATGGAGCTCATGAGGCCATGGAACATGGAGCACCTCAAGAGATACTATCTCTGAGCGAAGTACTTGTAATCTTGTAATGACTTGCTCAGAAGAAAAATATATGAAATTTTACTTTGGTATACCGTTGTTTACAAGAAGCAAAACTCTCACAAAGAGGTCGGCAATACACTGAAGAGGCTGTATAAAAAAAATTGAGAAAGCTGTCATAATTTGCTTAAGTCAAAAGGAAGAATGACATTTTTGTAGACTTAACCAAAAAGCACACGTTTTCCTTTTATACATCAACGACCTCAGAAAAATTCCTAGCGCCATGTAGGTCAGCCACCAAGCATATAATGTCTAAGTGCAGACTTACTGAGAGCTGAGAAATTCCTCTAATTAAAGAGGTTAGTTTGTTGGTGCACAACTCTCTTATATGAGCACACTTACACTCTAAGGAGTTTAACTAGCATTCGAAAATAATCTTACAAAATTTGCTTAAAGTCTAGGGGGCACAACTCTTATAGACTTAGCCAAAATAAGAATAATTCCTTACGTACAAATGACCCAATGAAAACCTATTGCACACCAGGTCCCTCCTCGGAAACTGTCAAAAGACCTCTAACACAGGCATCTTTATTGAATTTATTTTATCTCTTTTTGCCTTTACTGTTTTACTTTGAGTGTGGGGGAAAAAGGATAACCATTCATATATGGCTTGTTCAATCTCACAATAACAACTCAAAACAAAACATAAAAAGAGCACACAGAAGATATAAAAAAAAAATCTGAAACAAAACTTGTTTATTTACTGATGAAATGAGATGTTACAGGTGGAATATCTACAGAACATTTGTTTAAAAAACAAAACCCTCACTAGATGTGCATACATTGTCTAGGCTGAACGGTATGCTATTGAATGATAAGCAGATATGTGTTGAATCCCTTCTTCGCAAACAAAAAGACATAGAAGTGGAGGGGTAGATAACTTATCTAATCAAAGAAAAGGCTGAAGAATTCAAAGTTCATTAGCGCCAAAATTCAAAATAGTATTGAAATCAGAATAATCAAAAAAATCATGTCCTATATCCCCTAAAGCCATCCAGTCAAGGGTCGTTGGTTCGGCAAACTCCGCAACAAAATCAGCTTGGGAAAATTGAGATAAAAAACCGTCCAAGGCAGTCTGATGATGGGCGTCCAAGCTAGCCTGGTGATAGGCGCCCGAGGCAGCCTGGTAATAGGACATATTCGAAAATGACGACGAATTCACTTCAGTCGGAAGAGCCCCATTTTCTATAAGATTCGTAGTAGACGAAAGGATATCCTGTACACCCTCTTCCGACATAAGGAGCCTTAAAAAACTTTCGGGAACAGGTTCTGGAAGACTCACGGCAGTCGGAATAACATCAGGCACGTTATTTTCTGCCGACGAAGGGAACCTCGAGGAACCTCCAGGAAGAGCAAAGGAGCATAACGGGTTAACGCATGAAGACCCTCTTTCTAATCGAGCCTCTAATGCCGTCACCATGCCTGTAACTCTTCCACCTTCTGTTCAAGAGAAGCAAGGAGAGTAGTACAGCCTTTAGTGGGATTCTCGATTCTCGCCGTGACTTCAAGAAGATATGAATTGAGAGCCTCGAGATGTTGGTCTTCCGGAACATCTTGCAAAAAAGATGCAACGTTCCTTACCCCAAAACAGTGAAGATTGTGTGATAATCCTGACGATCAATCACATTTGGAAAAAAATTAGCATATTCGCAAGATAGAGGACATCTCTTGTGGCTATAAGCGCAAGCTACACATGGAAGACCTGCAAAACGGTGAGTGTTTGACATTATTTTGGTTTACTTTTGTAAGAGAAACTGTATTACAAAAGAGAAAAATGGCGTTGAAAGAAATGGATTGGGTCTCGAGGAAGATGAAGAGGGAGAAGGGATAAGAGTACAGATTTTGAGTTCGAAAAAAAAGGGAAAGCTGTCTGAAAAGGGGAGAGGGAGATGAGCCTCCAACAGAGAGAATCTCGGTGGAAGAAATCTCGTTGAAAAGGGGCCGACAACAAAGGCAGGCCTCGAGAAAAAAAGGTGCCACAAAAAAAAAAGAAAAAAAGAAAAGAAAATAATAATAAAGAGTTGGAAAAGGCCCGAGTAGAATCAAACTATTTATGATTAAAGTCTAGTCAGCTTTACATATCAATATTCCAAGCCCCATAAACTTACGGTCAAGGGTTAACAAAACCTTACACGTCGATTATTCAATCTCTCCCCATGATTATCTTCCACGACAAGTACCCGCTCTCACGCCTTAACTTTGAACCGGACCACTTATCTGGCAAAGAAATTTATCCTTCACATTTAGCTTTCAGCATAAAAATAAAAGATAAGGGACAATTGATGGGGTTAAATACGAATTTTACTATTGGCCTACAAAGGTAATTCACAATCGTTTACCTCCAGTAAAATCCCATTCTTACCTTCAGTAAAATCCCATTTATTTTTACCTCTAGTAAAATCTCATTTTTACCTCCTTACCAACCACACCTACCACACCTCCACCAAAAATTACCTTTTTGTCATTCATTTTTACCAAATTTATCTTTTTGCATTCTATATTTATCTATAAATACCCTCTCATTCATTCATTCATTCAAAACACACCAAAAACATATCATTCTTCTCATACAACACCATCATTCTCTCCCAAGATCCATCCATCTCTTTTAAGAGATATAAAGGCATTGGCAATACAAATACAAGCTAATTTTCGAGGGTCTTATACTCTCTCTTTTCATACCCCAAAAAATACCAACAACCCTTATACGCTCTCTCTCTCCTACACAGTTTATTATTTATTCTGTTGAAATATTTGTAATCCTAATTCTATACTTATAAATAGAATTGAGGAAATTATAGAGAGAGAGAGAGATTGGTAGCTTGTATTATCATCCAAATCGATTGCCTTTGAGCTAATACAAAGCAAGCACACACAAAAGGAGGACGTAGTGCCGGACTAACATAAGCGCTACCGGGGGAACCGACCTTAATAAAAAATGTCACGTGTTCATCATTGCACCGCATTTATTTTTTATTCATCGATATTCACTTATTGATTGGTCAAAGGAGGATTTTCTATGTAAATCCTTTATGTCCTATTCATCTTCATTTTTAATCAGTTTCTGTCGACATTGTTCACAATCACTGTTCACATATACGGTGGTACTGTTCACAATCACTGTTCATAGTTACAATCCATTATTAAACCTCTAATTCACCATTATTCATTGATTGATCGGTCGTTAATTATCTTTTCTAGATTTTGACACCATCAGAGAACATAAAGAGAAAGTAGAAAAACAGAACACAGGAACAGAAAGAAGAAAAAACTTGGGGTTTTTGCGCAACTATTTTGCTACAATGTTCTCACGACCGGTAATGAATGTCGTAGTGATTATAGTAATACTGATAGCCGCAGGAGTGACATTGGTGTTCCTGATATGCTACCATTGCATCTTTGCAAAAATGAAAAGAGAATTTCATAAACTGCTAGAGGAGATATACAAGTTGCAGCTAAGGGTAGATGAGGCCAACAGAGATCTTCAAATAGTTGGACTTGATGTTGAGCTATGGATCAAAAAATCCCACGCAAATGAAGCACGGGTGTATGAAATCTTGGAAGAGAAAGGAAGAGTTGGAAATGGTTGTTCAAATTCGAAGCTGCATTTCAGACTCTGTATGAAAGCCAAGAAGATGACTCGGGATATTGTTGAGCTCTTGAGAGGGGGACGGTTTGATAGACTAGCCTACACTCTGCCACCATCGAGTAGAGAACATATTATTCCAATCACGGCGGAGAATCTTTTTGTCCAGAATCAAGGAGACGAAATTATAGAAGTTGGATCTACACCATAAATGTGCTGTCACTTTACATTTGTTGAGATTCGGTCTGCCACCCACAAGTTTAATGATGCATTTGTCATTGGGAAGGGCGGATTTGGAAAAGTTTACAAAGGATTCGTCGACAATGGAGCAACTGTAGTTGCTATAAAGCGGCTGGATCCCATGTCCAACCAAGGAGGCACTGAGTTTCGCACAGAAATCAAGATGCTTTCAAAGTTTCGACATTGGAATCTTATGACTCTTATTGGCTACTGCGACGATGGTCATGAGATGATCCTTGCTTATGAATATATGCTCAATGGAACCTTGGCCGATCATTTGCACCCAATAGATGGTCGAAATAATCATAGCTCCATTTTATCATGGGTACAACGCCTCAAGATATGCATAGGGGTTGCTCGTGGAATAGAGTATCTTCATACAGGTACGGGTGTTCTGCGAAAGGTCATACATAGGGACGTGAAAAGCTCAAACATTCTGTTGGATGAAAATTGGGCAGCTAAAGTTTCAGACTTTGGGTTATGCAAAATAGGTCCGGCAAACCAGTCATGCACCCATGTTAACACCTGCGTTAAAGGAACCCCTGGCTATTGCGATCCAGAGTATTTCTTAACGCATCGATTGACGAGGAAATCTGATGTCTATTCCTTCAGGGTGGTGTTGTTTGAAGTTATATCCGGGAAGCCGAAACTAGATTTTAGACTTCCCAATGAGCAAAGGAGTCTAGAGGCACGAACCCAACAAGGTGTACGGGAAAATAACATACATCAGCTTATCGATCCCAATTTGAAGTGGGAAATTTGCTCAAATTCTTTGAAAGCGTTTGTGGAAATTGCAGATCAATGTTTGCAAAATGATTCAAAAAAATGACCTAAAATGGCTGAGGTTATGGCAACGCTTGAGTTTGCATTGTCAATGCAGACGAGCAAGGATTCTTCTTTGCTCGCCAAGGATGTCTTTGATTTTAGTGGGACTTGTGACGACCAAGAAAGGGCGGGCTCCCCTACGTAATGTTGGATGCTATAGATTCTGGTAAGGAAGGTTAAGATTTCTTACTTTAAATTTTGGATATAAGAAGAAAGAAATGACAACGATTTTTACAAGGATGGAGTTGAAATTATGAATTTTACCTAATAGAAATCAATGCTAATATGAAATGACTTGGCAGTTTCGGTGTGGATCTCTTAGGGGTCCTAGTTTTGATATATATTAAGTTCTATAAAGTTGTAATTCAAAATGTTAAATTTGATTTTACCTATTTCTACTCAGGACCCTCCAAGCCAGAAAGTATAGTCTTAGCTGACTAAGTTGATATACTTGATGCTGGTGTGAGCATACAAAAAGGTGATCAGTAAACCCTTCTGGTATTCCATTGACTTCTCTCCAAAAAAAGAGACATTTAGCATGAAGATGATGTATAGTTTTGTAATCGATATAAGAAATCTATTCACACAAGGGCTAATGTTTTATATGGATTAAACATAAAAATGTACAAAACAATATTATTTGCATACTAAAGTTAAATGCCAAAGTTTCAAAATGAAATCTTTTTTGAGTGTTGATCATCAAGAATTGGTTTTATGTTGGTACCATACTTTAGCATATTCTGGTTTGGTTTCTCCAACGTGTATTGTTTTGTTCATTTTTCTTTAGCATAACACAACAATTATAACTATCATTACCTAATTGTTCACGACAATTGTTTGATTTTGCATAAAATTTGCTTTGATTGACCAGAACAATGGATACGGCGTTGACAATAATTATAAGTACCTTGACCGATTTGGTGGCGAAGGGAGGGAGAAAAGTCGAAACTGAAACAAACGATGTGATGGTACTAGCACTAAAATTATCAACAAGAGTATGCAACAAAGTTTATTTAATTGACAACATTTCCCATTGGAAATAATCCAGTTTCTAACTTCTGTGGTTGTTTGATAGCCCATTGAATTCCCTAGGAAACTAGGAAATAACTTCTTGGGGGAATTTAATTCCTTTTCATGTAAACCATTCAAACTCACTTTTAGTAAGAGACTTATGTTTGTGACTTCTTTTGTAGTGTCTCATTTCTAGAGTAGGCATCTTCTTTACTAGAAGAGGTGTAGAGTTGCGGGCCTTGCAGCATATTTAGCAGAGCAAATCACAGGTTAAAAGATTTCACATTAATATTAACAGCCACTTATTTGTTTTTTTTTTGGGGTTAAATCACCTATATATTTTAGGGCCATTTGATTGACCTTTAAGTCCGAATCTTAGTGCATTCTGATTTCACCGGGGGGGGGGGGGGGGGAATGCTTGTTTTGTTAAGTTTTAAGAGGTAAAAAGTTATTTTGTCTCTTGATCCATTCATAGGTGTTCTTGCCTCTTAGTGCTCGTTTTGTTCGTTCTTAGAACGCAAAATGGTAATTTCACATTGAAAGTTTGAACCTCATAAATTTTATATTTCAACCTCTTGACATGAATTATCAAGAACTAATAGTGTGAATTGAATTTACAAATTTACGATACTAGAATGAATCAAAACTCGAACCAAACCGGCACTTAATGTGATTATCACCTCTGAATTCTTTTGTTGTTAAATTGGGTTTTATTAAATAAAATAGGGGGACATTATGCTCAAAAAAATATTCAGATGTTGCATTCATATTATAACAAACAAAATTTTCAAATTCAGATATCGTATTGCAGATTCAAACATTAGACTTTAGATTCAGAGAAGAAAACAAATGCAGTTTTAGACAATGTCTATAATTAGTAAGCTCAAGTTTTATATCCATAGATGTTATTTAGGTTTGTTTAAGAAAAAGAGGTGCCCGACTTGTGAACATGGAGAGTCAGTTTTGGCTAAAATCGACTTGTGGACTGTTTTTAGGGTTTTAGGTTTTGTTTGATAACATCATAGAAAATGAGAAGAAAAATACTTGATTTGCATGAGAAGTTGGAAAATAAATTGAGGAATGTCATAAGATATACTCTCCATCCCATGATCATTTTGTTGATTAAATGTCCTTCTTCTTTCATTATTTTTTGTGTAATTGTTTTTTCCTTAACCCTCAAAGAAATTTTTTCCATAGAAAAAGTAAAAAAAAGTAAGAATAAATCTCACCGTATGCCTTAACTTATTTTTTAATTTTTTTAAAAAATTAACTGTTTTTGTTAACATTTTCAACGTTATCATCAAACAGACCCTTGTAAACAAATAAATAATGGTAATTTTATTTTACATTTTTGTCAAAATTAGGGTAAATCCATATGCCACAATTCACGCAACATCAACCCAAATTTAAAGTTAGAACAACATAAACCTAAATAAAGTGTTTGCTAGGGGAGGGAAGTGACGGCATTAAATTTGTAGGAGTGGAAAAAAGAAAGAATGGTGTTGGTTTAGGGAGTTGGCTCCTCTCCGTAGTCTTTCCGTTTAATTTCGTCCAATAAGATCTAATTTGACGCATGAATAAATAATTTTTTTTTATGAAATTTAGTGGAGATTATTTCTATAATGAGGGCAAGAAATTTTTACTAGAAGTAGGTGTAATAAAAATTTGATACATAAGTTCATTTTCAACCACTAAAATTTTAGATGATCATCTCACATGCGTTCAGGTTGAATTTCTTGATGAATTTTTTTGAAATTAATCTACTAATTATAAAGATTATCTCTGCTTGGTTTCATGAAAAAACCCATCCGTTCACGACGCCAAGTAAAACCCATTGGATAAAAAAGTTAATGGAGAGGAGGCAAGTCCAATGGTTTAGTGGATAAAACTTTGTTTACAAACCTAATAGCAACTGGTTGAAATCACATTACCAAAGACAAAAGTCCAACCCATATACTTGTTTATTTTTAAACTAACAGGATATACTGCAGATGTGTGTGCACATGCATCATTTAATTTGAAACAAAAAATTAATAATAAATATTGTATTTATTTATTAATTAATTTTTTTTAAAGCTAAGAGCATTCAACAAATATCGTTGTTAATCAACTCAATAAGCCATTCCAAGAACAAGGAATTCCAGATTTCCACATCATTAATAAAGAGCATAATGCGCAACGGCATAAGCTGAAAGAAAACAACAAATTTCGGGGATCGTATCGCCTAGGTTGATTTTAGGATTTTTATCAAAAACAATTTGAGATTTGATAAGCGGAATTAAAACCCTAGGTCTAATCAATTTTATTGTCGAAACTTGTGTTGTGTTTTCTAGCAATTAAAACAATCAAGCAATCACAAAAAGTAATCACACGTACAACACCAAGAATTTACGAGGTATTCCTATTTGCGTAGGACTAATCGTCGGGACTAACCGACAGTGCTTCACTGTGATCAAAACGGAATTACAGATTCGATGACTTACAAAAATTGCTTCCCCACAACTTACGCAACAGTCCCGTCAATCCTTTAAACATAGAATTCAACCGCAGCCGGCTTGGTGTAGCACTTTCCGCTGTTCCGGCTTACCCGTCGCTTCCTTCCATGCACTTGATACAATCCTTCACCACCATCTGCGATATTCCTTATCGCGTTAGCCACTTCGCTCAACCTGTTTTCAATTGCAACCAAAGACACTCATGCAAGACCCGTGAACGTTTGGAACCCTAGTTCTTAAAATTGAAGAACAATAGGATTTTCTATGATATGTAAACAAAACATAGATGGTGTTTCAAAACTCTCAAAAATTGATTCTAGCGTTTGAATATTTTATCTCTCAAAAACCTCTCTATAATCATTTTGTTTGACCCAAAACAATGATTATTTTTATAGGAAAAATATAGAGCTAAAGTTCTTTTTAGAATAAGTTAAAAATATTAAAAAAAAAAAATTGCGATAAAAATCGTACTTTAGAAATTATAGCCGAACCGGTACATGTCATAAAAATGTGCACCGGTACAAAAACTTGGATTTCAATTCTTCGGCCAAATTTTCCGCCGGACCGGTGCATGTTAGCAACTTGTGTACGGGTCCACCCTTAATTCTTGCTGCGCTCCTTCATTACCAAATTTACACGTGGACTAGCTTTGTAAATGAGCTTGGCCCATTAGTTAAGTTTGCTGCGCAAGAATTGAGTGGAGCTGCACATGTGTTAATAACAAAGCTTGACATATAACCACATTCGGTGCTACTAAAGGTTGGATCCTTTTAGTAGTACTCTATGTGCTCTGTTGTTAAATTTGTACGTTAACCAATGTTCTGATGTAGATGTTTGTGGTTAAAAAATGTTAACTTTGTGAGTAATCAAAAAAAAAAAAAAAAAAAAAGAACACTTTTGACTTTTCAAAACACTTCCTTTATTTAATATTTAATTAAAAACATTTAAATAAAATTCTTTTTTTTTTTATTTTTTATTTTACTTTATTTCACCGTATAAAATTCATTTGGGCACTAATTCGATTCAAATTTCAGAAACAACTTTATAGAACATGTTACACATGAAAAAAATAAATTTCCTCAATAATTTGTATCGACTGGGCTTTTTTGAATTACGACACAACTCGGTAAAAATACTAAAAAATAAATTTGACTCAAAAGCTTTTTAATTCGAATTTTAAGCTCGAGCACCACCTATATTTTGAATCAAACCATAAACTCAACTTACCTTAGGTCTTGAATTATGTGCGATGAATTCGGTGAGTTCGGCGAGCTTCCGTTAATTGTTAGATCTTCAAATCTTCAATCCGACTAAAACAATTACAACAAAAAGTGTTCATGACATCGGAATCAAGCCAACTAAAAATATAAACCTAACATAGGCAACCATGTTTCTCTTCCTAGAAGTGAAAATGAATACAAACTCACAATCTTGAGCTAATGTTCTAATGTCTTTTACTATTCTACTTAACTCATTCAAAGAATGCTCAGAAGAATTTAAAAGATTCACAATTTTTAAGAAGTCGGTCTTAATCTCTACCAAAAGAAAGCCACGATACACCGACTCCTTTACTACTGCAAGAAGTGCAAAAGTTTCAACAATCTCCGCCAAGAAAGACTCAAGTACATGCCAAGCTACCCTAGAAAAATCGAACCATCACACTTTCTGCTTACCATGCCCAAACCCCTAAAATTTGACTCATAAGGAACAATAGCATCCACATTTATACTCAACCACGACGCCACTAGGTTATGCCATCAAACTACTGTTGTTGGCTTCTGCCGCACATTGACAAGCTCCTAATCAATATAACTGTAGGGATTTTGGGAAAAATCAGAGAATGATATTGAGAAGAAAAACGGGTTTATTTTTCTCCAAAAAATAAACAACAAGAATTCTTTACAAAAAAAAACTTCTCACAAAACTCTCTCTTGGAGTCTCTCTATCTCTCTATAAATATATGAACTCTTCTAATTTTTCTGATCCACCTACTTGTTTTTAACTAATGGAATGGGCAGGGGTATTTATAGCAAGCTTCCCCTAATGCCATTCCTTCTCCACCAAGTTAGTAGGGAGCTTCTTGGAAGCTTCCCCAATGCCATTCATTCTCCACCAAGCTAGTAGGGAACTTCTAGATGAAGCTGGAAGCTTCCCCAATGCCATTCCTTCTCCACCAAGCTAGTAGGGAGCTTCTAGATGAAGCTGGAATTTTCTTTCAATTCTCCCCCTCCAGTTGCATTTAGAAGCATATGTCATTTGCAATCCATCCCAATTATGTCTCTGCATAATTCTTGCTTCTCTCGAGGAACCGCTTTTGTTAACATATCTGCTGGATTGTCCTTTGTGTGGATTTTCACAAGTCTCAGTAGCTGTCTGTCCATAACTTCCCGTATCCAATGATACCGAGTGTCGATGTGCTTTGTACGGGAATGATACATTGGGTTCTTGCTCAAGTCCAGAGCACTCTGACTGTCACAATGTATCTTGTATTCCTTCTGTTTGATTCCCAGTTCTTCTAGAAACAGCTTTAGCCACAACATTTCTTTACCGGCTTCAGTTATTGCGATGTACTCAGCTTCTGTTGTAGATAAAGCAATGCACTTCTGCAATCTTGACTGCCATGACACAACTCCCCCTGCATAAGTGTAAAGGAATCCCGATGTAGATTTTCTACCATCAAGATCTCCAGCCATATCTGAATCTGTATAGCTTTCTAAGACTGGGTCACCTCTCCCATAGCACAAACACATTTTTGATGTACCCTTGAGGTACCTGAGAATCCACGTGACTGCCTCTCAATGTTCTTTCTTGGGATTGGAAAGGAATCTGCTCACCACTCCTACTGCGTGGGCGATATCTGGCCTGGTACAGACCATAGCATACATCAAGCTTCCTACCGCTGAGGAATATGGTACTTTTGACATCTCCTCTATCTCTTTCTTGGATGAGGGGCATGATCTTCTACTCAGCTTGAAATGATTTCCCAATGGAATGCTAACTGGTTTGGCTTTGTCCATGTTGAACCTTTCAAGCACTCGTTCAACATACTTTTCCTGAGATAGCCATAACCTTCGATTTTTTCTATCTCGAATTATATGCATCCCCAATATATGTTAAGCTGGTCCCAAGTCTTTCATATCAAAGTACTTGGAGAGCTCCTTCTTCAGCTGGCTTATTTTCGTTGCATCCTGTCCAACAGCAGTGTAACAAAACTTCCATCTCGAAATCTAAGGATGTAAACACATTGATCTGCGTTGGTTCTCTTATAGCCTTGACTCCTCATGAATGAGTCAAACTTCTTGTACCACTGCCTGGGTGCTTGCTTGAGACCGTACAGACTCTTCTTCAGCTTGCAAACGAGGTTCTGTTTTCCTGAAACCTCGAAACCTCAAAACCTTCTGGCTGGTTCATGTAGATTTCTTCACGTAAGTCACCATGAAG
>JAKCWG010000874.1:0-45921 GCA_021464415.1 Lonicera japonica | reverse complement strand
TGCCGATGACCCGTCAGGAGGCGTGCCCATGTATGCCGCGTCCTTCCTTCCGTACTATGACCACTCTTATTCCAAGATCTGTTTGAGGCTCGTGGGGGGGACACGGCCCATCTCTGGTGGCTGCCCTATCTCCGCGGACTTTAGTATCATGTTCGAACTATGATTGGGGGCATTTATTCTTGCCGTGCCGCCTCTATGATGCTATGGATCAGGTTTCTCGCCACCTAGCCCTGAACCTTAAGGGCTTTTCTCTGCTGTGGGAGGTACATACTTTAGTCCTTTTATCTTTGCTTCAGTCCTTTATTATCTGTTTTTGCTGATATTCTCTATATTTTTTCTTCTCAGAGTTGGTTTGTGGCGTACACAACCGTCTGGGTCGTGCCCAGGTGGATCTCCTCGTTGAGAACAAGGATCAGTTCCCCTTTCTCCGCCGATTCATTGCGGGGAACTACTGGGCTCCTTATGTATACCGACTCGGAGACCGGAGCTGCTGCTGTCCACGACCTGCAGGAGGAGCAGGTAAATATTTTAGTATTCTTGTTTTTTAATAGTCAGATAGAATATATAATTTACTGAAATAAAATGTTGTTCTCTTTTCAGATTGAGTGGGCTCCTGGGGTGATCTGGGTCTCCATTTTGGTATGGCCGTGCTCTGACCGCCTCGAGGACCAGGCGGCTTATCCGGATGAGTACGGCCTCACTTCTATTTAGGCGAGAGGGTCATTCGCCGGACCACCGTCCCAGTGGCCTCGTGTTCCATTATCCCCCCTGTTCTGATGAGGCGGACGGGCGAGATTGATCCGGTGACGGTGCAGGCCTTGGTCGACGGACTCGGCTTTCAGACGTTCACCGAGGAGGGAGACTACGCTATTTTTGCTGCTCGTTATCTGATGCGGGAGCCAAAGGGGACTCGGGGACGGGTCTTCTATGAGAGATACCGGGCATTGGGAGGTGATCCTCATTACATACGGGGACAGACTCATTTAGCTAGGGCGATTCCGGGTCATCTGCCACCTGTCCCTGATCAGAGGGACATCATTTTGGATTCCGAGGACGAGGACCCCGAGGGTGAGAGAGGTGTCCCTGATGCTGCTGAGGGAGGTGATGGTGGGCCCGAGGGTGGTGATGATAGACCCGAGGGTGGTGAGGGAGGTGGGACAGCGGCGGTTCCTGAGCAGCCGCCCCAGACGACACCTAGAGAGGAGCAGCCTGCTGAGGGCTTCGAGTTTCCTACCGGCCCTTCTGTGTCTCCGGAGGTCCTTTTTGATGCTGCTGAGGTTGCTGAGGGGAGAGCCAGATTTTCCGAGCGGTCCTGGGAGCCTGCGGACCTCGGGGCAGATTATGAGCAGTTTGGGCGGACCCCTCCTGCTGCGGCGACCACCCCTCCCTTGAGGGCGACGGCTGTGGTGGATCCTCCGGGTGTCCGTACCTATGCTACGTTGACTCCTCTCCCATCGACTGCTATGGGTCCTCCTGCCCGATCTCCAGGTCTCGGTGGCTCTTCCTCCCGGCTTCCCCTGTTCCCGATCCATGAGGAGGGCGGGTCCACTTCTGCTGCTGTACCGGCGGGTTCATCCGTTCATCCGATAGACCTTCCGCCACTTCCCCGGGATATTTCTTATGTCGGCGCTGGTTCACATCGGTACACGGTTCCTGAGTATCCTCTTTCTGAGGACGCTTTTGACTTCTTGGGCGGCCGTCCGGGTGATGAGGTACCTACTCTGACTTTTCTTGACACTTTTATCTCTATATTTATTTATCTCGACCGTGCTGATTCTCTTATCTTATGTCTTTCACAGTGGGTGAGTGTACGGGTGGCGGATCTGAGAGCTTGGCATGCCCAGCACCTCTACAACTAGAACTTGCTCCAGTACGTTGGTCGAGACCCTCCAGCCTACATGCGTGACTATCAGAGGGCAATTGACGTCTCTTTACGGCCGGGGGACCCTCTGACTTCTTCTCATGCCCGGACAGAGTCTCGGAGGAGTAGTAGCCGGACCTCCAGGCGTTCTCGATCCTCGGTGATCCGTCCCACGGCTCCTGCCCAATCGACGGGGCCTTCCCCGGCGGTGGTTCCTCCTACTCAGGGCGTCCCAGTGGTCGACCTTTCTCCGGAGGAGGGTTCGGGTGATAGTGGGAGCGTGTCAAAACGCGCCCGAGTAGATTAGTTTTCCCCTTTCTGCACTTAGTGTTTAGTTCGGACAGATATGTACTTATTTAGACATGTTTATACAGATATTTTTAAAAACTATTTTTTATTGAATTTATGAAACATCTTTATTTGTGTGTGATTATACTTTTATTCTCTGCCTGTGAAAGAGATATATATGTACACCTGAGTCAGCGATTTTTAGAAGCCATACCTTGTAGCGTAGCGATACTTTTTCCTGAAAAAAAGAACAAAGTGAGAACAAGAAAGCACTCGAGAATGATTCTTTTGGCAAAAATGACTCCTACGTGTAAGAAAAACAAAAATAGGGTGCCCCTAGATGGGTTTGTCGCGCGACAATCCCTCCTGGACATGGGTTTGTCGCGCGACAAACAGGCACAGGTCCCACTTTTTTGCTATAAATACACCCATCCTCCTTCCTTCATCCCCACACCTTCCAAGAATGTCCTCTTATCGCACAAACTCTGATTTTTCTTATGTTAAGGCCCGAGATGCTCTGATATCTTCTGAAAATGGTTTGAATTTTGGTGCATTCAGTCCTTTAGCGGGCTGGTGCCACCGCCCTATAGATTTCTCCTTTCTGTTAGGCGCTTTGTATTTCTGGAGCCCCGCGGATCATCTTTTCCGTTTTGGGCTTGACGAGCTCTGCCCGACCTACGAGGAATTTTCCTGGCTGTTACGTTCTGACGTTCGTCTGCTGATGGCAGTTCCTATAAAAGAGATCGGTCCCCGAGACATGCTGATTGCTCTGTTAGCTATTCCCCAAGCGGCCTGTGACGGTTTTATTACTGACGGACTCCTCGATCTCCATAAAATGGTGAGATTCTTTCATCGTCACGAAGATAGGGCCTCTTATGGCGTGGGGCGTACTGCAGCGGCCCTGATTTGCTTGGTTTCTGATATGCTGCTAGTGACGGGTTCTTCCCGTGTTGATCCTACTATCCTGAGTCTGATTTACCAGGCTAGAAATGGGGAGTCTATAGTGCCGATCATTCTTGCAGAGACCCTGAATGGTCTTGATGATGTCCAACGGGGGGCCTCTCCCTTTTTCCGGGGGAGCCCGCGTCTGCTATACATGTGGCTGCTAGAGCGCTTTCGATCGGTGGGTTTCAATGGAGTTCGGCTCGACAATCCGACTCATTTCTTCCATCGGCCTCTCTTTGGTGCTTTGACCATGTCTTCCTCTGATTGGATGGTGTGGTTTTCGGAGAACTTTCGGGCTATCCGGTGGAACATTCCTTGGTGGAAGTTGAGGGCGATGGTACTTAGCACTGGGGGTCAGAACTACGTTCGGCTCCGCGGGCTCTGGTTTACTTCCTTTTATCTCCCTGGGCGTCTTCTTCGGCAGTTTAACATTCCTCAGGAGGTTCCCCTTGGTCTGAACAACTTCTCTTCTGAGTCTAAATTTGTGACCCCACATGTTTCTTTATCGGTAGAGAGGATGTGGCGTGCTCGACTGACTCGTCAGTTCAATTATGCCCGTTTTGGTATTACCCGACCTCTCCGGGCTGATATCATCCGCTCTTGCTGGCAATCTCTGGAAGGAGAACTGATCGATGACCCCTTTCAAATGGAGTGGTTCCGGTTCATGGATATGGAGGCTACTGATGATAATATTGTCTTTGCGTATCAGATCTTGGACGAAGCTAGGATCGACTTGGCTATTGAGGACCCAGTGTGGCCAACCCCTAGCGATTAGTTTCTTTCGTATTTCTCATGTCTCCTTTGTAACCTTCGGTGTTCTGAACCACCTTTTAATAATATATGAGGGATTGCTTGTGGGAAATAAATTTATTTACAACGTTTAAACCGGTCCTGAAGTCACTTCTCAGGTTGCCTACGTTCCCCTTTTTGATTTTTACAAAGAACAAAAAGTTTTGAGTTGGGGCTCAGGTTTACGTAGTTCTCATCTCATGCCACACCTATTGATAATACTTCTTCAGTCGATCCATGTTGACTGGTGAATGTAGTAACTGCCCATCCAAATCAGTGAGTATAGCGGCACCTCCTGTATTGATTTCTTTGACGATGTACGGCCCTGTCCACTTCTGCCCGAACTTACCCCTCGGATCTCTGGCCGGTTCTCGAATTTCTTTTAATACAATATCGTTCTCATTGATACCCCGAGTCCTCACTTTCTGGTTAAATGCTCGAGCGATTCTCTTCTGATACCCCTGATGGTGGTATGCGGCTTTCAATCTCTTTTCATCTAGTAGGGCTAGCTCGTTATAACGTGCCTGGACCCACTCCAGTTCATTGACTTGATTTTCTAGTATTACCCTGAGGGAGGGGACTTCTAACTCAACAGGGAGGACTGCTTCCATCCCGTATGTAAGAGAGAACGGGGTCGCCCCGGTGGAGACCCTCTCGGTGGTGCGATATCCCCACAATGCATAAGGTAATTTCTCTGGCCAGTCTCGACAGGTGTCGGTCATCTTGCTTAGGATATTTTTCAGATTTTTGTTGGCGGCTTCAACTGCCCCATTGGTTTGTGGCCTGTATGGCGAAGACCTGTGTCTGGTAATACCATATTCTTCCATGATGGTATTAGCTTCTCCTTCGAAGTGGGTGCCGTTATCTGAGATGATCTCGTGTGGGACCCCATATCGGCAAACAATATTCCTTTTGATGAATCGGGCTACTTTTTTTGCATCCAGGGTCTGGTAAGACTCGGCTTCTACCCATTTGGTGAAGTAGTCGATGGCCACTAGTATGAATTCATGGCCGTTGCTGGCTTTGGGCGAGATCTTCCCAATGACGTCGATTCCTCAGGTTGCGAAAGGCCAGGGAGCAGTCATGGTGTACAACTCTTTTGGGGGAAGCTTCTGGGATTTAGCATAAATTTGGCACTTGTGACAACGGCGTACGTGATTAGCGCAGTCGGTTTGCAGAGTAGACCAGAAATAACCTTGTCTGATGATTTTGCGGGCCAGTGTATGTCCGCTCATATGAGGTCCGCAATCGCCCCCATGTATCTGATCCATTACTCTGACTGATTCTTCTTCGGTGAGGCATTGAAGATGAGTCCCATCGTAGTTCCTTTTATACAATCTTCCGGCACAAAGTATGAACCCCGATGCTAATCTTCTGAGCGTGACCCGTGTTTTCTTGTCTGTTTTCTCAGGATACTGATGGTTCCTTAGCAGGTTCCAGATATCGAAAAACCAAGTGGTTGAATCCCCCTCCCCTTCATTCTCTACCACCAAGACCGTGCAGTGTGCTGGTTCTGATTTCTTTTGTACTGTAAGAGTTATTTCTTCCATTCCTTTCGGGATATCGATCATAGATGCCAGGGTTGCCAGTGCGTCAGCAAAACTGTTCTGAGACCTGGGGAGATAGTAAAACTCCGTATGCTTGAACTTTCCTGCGACATCCTCCAGTCGGGCGAGGTAAGGGACTAATTTCTCATCTCTGATCTTCCATTCTTTCAGAACCTGGTGAACCACTAGTGCTGAATCTCCGTATACTTGTATCCTCTTTATACCCCTTTGAAGAGCGATCTCTAACCCGAGTATGCAGGCTTCATATTCAGCCATGTTGTTGGTGCAGAAGAAATCCAGACGATATGATACCGGGGAGTGAGTTTGGTCTGGAGAGACTAATAGGATACCTATCCCGTTTCCATTCCGATTGGCGGCCCCGTCAAAGTACAACTTCCAGTCTTCATCGATCTCAACATTCATGATGGTTTCGTCTGGGAACTCGACTTCTTCTAGCACATCTCCCAATATTGGATTGTGGGCCAGGTAATCAGCTATGATCTTGCCTTTGACTGCCTTCTGGGTCATGTAGGTGATGTCGAACTCGGAGAGTAGAAATAGCCATTTTGCCATTCGGTTTGAAAGAGCTGGTTTCTCGAAGAGGTATTTCAACGGATCGATCCGTGATGCCAGGATGACTGAGAAAACTAACATGTAGTGCCGTAGTTTCTATGTTACCCAGACGAGGGCAGTGCATGATTTCTCCAATGGTGTGTAGTTCATTTCAAACGGGGACAGTTTCTTGCTGAAGAAATAGATGGCCTGCTCTTTTCGGGTATCAGTCAGGTGTTGGGCTAGCATTGCTCCCGCGGCTGAATCAGTGACGGTTAGGTATAAGATTAATGGTAGTCCGGTTTGTGGTGGGGCTAATACTGGGGGGTTGGAGAGATATTCTTTGATTCTATCAAAAGCTTCTTGGCACTGACCGTCCCACTCTCCCGGTGAAGATTTCCTCAGGAGTTTGAAGATGGGCTCGCAAGTCTGAGTGAGCTGAGAGATGAACCTACTGATGTACTGCAGATTACCCAAAAATCCCCGAACTTCTTTCTCAGTACGAGGTTTAGGCATTTCTCTGATAGCTTGAACCTTGGCAGGGTCTACCTCGATTCCTTTCTTACTGACAACATAACCTAGGAGTTTTCCCTTGGTCACCCCGAACACACATTTCTGCGGATTGAGTTTCATCTGGTACTGGCGGAGCCGGTCGAAGAAGGTTCGCAGGGCTGGTATGTGACCTTTCCTCTCCTTTGATTTGATTATCATGTCGTCCACATACACCTATACTTCTTTGTGGATCATATCGTGGAAAATAGCGGTGGCTGCTCTCTGATAGGTTGCCCCGGCGTTCTTCAGCCCAAATGGCATAACGGTATAGCAGTATGTTCCCCATGGTGTGATGAATGCCGTTTTCTCCTGGTGATCCGGGTGCATCTTGATCTGGTTATACCCGGCAAAACCATCCACAAATGACTTCAGGGCATGGTTGGCAGTATTATCTATTATCAAATCGATGTTGGGCAATGGGAAATCGTCTTTCGGACAAGCCTTGTTAAGATCCCGGTAATCCACACACATGCGGACCTTCCCATTTGCCTTTGGAACGGGCACAATGTTGGCTAACCATGAAGGGTAATCGATCACCCGCAAAAACCCTACACTCAGTTGTTTCATCACTTCTTCCTTTACTTTCAGGGACCATTCTGGCGTAAGTTTCCTTAACTTTTGCTTGACAGGCCTGAACTCCGGCTTGGTATGTATCTCGTGTAGGGATGGCAAAAAAACCCAACCCGCCGGGTTCCCGACCCGATCCGACCCGAGTGGGGCGGGTTCGGGGCGGGTTTTTTTAAGAGCGGAGCGGGTTTGGTATTCGGAAAAAAAACCCGGACCGGGTTCGGGGCGGGTTCGGGTTTTGTCATTAAAAACCCGCCCCGACCCGCCCCGTATATATATATATATATATTTAAATATATTTTTAATTTATAAGATATAATTACATATGATTGTGTTAAAGCTCATATTTTGATTGTGTTAAAGCAAGTGTGTGATATTAAACTAGCAGTGATGTTAAAGTAGGTGTTATTTAATTCGGGTCGGGTCGGGTTCGGGTTATGGGAATTTATTGCGGAGCGGGTTTGGGAAGTAAAAAAAAAACCCGTCTCGGTTCGGGCGGGTTCGGGTCGGGATTATATATGTGCGGGTCGGGTTCGGGTTTTGCCAAACCCGCCCCGAACCCGCCCCGTTGCCATTCCTAATCTCGTGCATGACTATCTGACTGTTCAATCCTGGCATATCAGCATAAGACCAGGCGAAGACATCCACGTACTCTTTTAGAGTTTGTGTGAATTCCTCTTTTTCTGCTTCACTCAGACTTGTCCCAATGCGGACCTCCTTTCTTTCCTCTTCTGTCCCGAGGTTGATTTCGAGAGTGTCTCCTTCCTCGCTCTGTACACGCTGTTCCTCCCGTTCAGGGTGTTCGTTCAGTCTTTCTAACTCTTTATAAGCTATTACAGAATTACAAATAACAGGATAACGCAAAATAGAGTCTTCTTCATTGATAATAGTGTTTACAGGTACAAGTTTAAAAAGTAAATCTAGGAGTGGCTCTTTCCTAGCCTTACTCTCACTCTCACCTCTCACCCTTACAATTTCACTCTTTTTCCCTTTTCTTTGGTAGTCTGGATCAGCGTATATCAGGTGAACGGGGTCATCCTTTGGCCCGTCATTCCCTAGAGCCATGATGTCGAAGAGATTTCCGATCATTTCTTCCTCCTCATCTGTCTTGTCTCCATTTTCTTCTTTTAACCTGATTGTTAATTTGGTGGAGAAATTGTGTTCGATGCTTTCTTTGACATATAGGTCCTCTTCATAGAAGATTTCCCATCCAGGTAGGTTCTCTCCGTCGCTGTTTCTCCAAGGTTCCTGAAAACCGCAAAAGGGAAAGTCCTCTCCTTCTTTGACGAAAAATCCGTTCAAGGAGCTGAAACTCGGATACTGATGCCCTCGGCCCCTTTTTTGCTGATCGTCATCTTCAGTGTGTTGGTACCCTAAACCTTCCCTTTCGTACCTCGTTACTGGTTCCAAGGCTTGAAGTAGTCCTGATTGTCCCATTCCCAGGCCGGCTCCAGGTAAGTATTTCATCATTCTTAACATATTTGTAATCTTGGTGCTGAGACCGGGGATATTGTCAGGGGGAAGATACTCGATTATCTGAGTGCTAAGAGTTTGTACTTGAGGTTCATAAGAAAAACGTCCTAACTGTATGCTCTGGCTCCTGATTCCCAAAACAGGTAACTCCACATCTGCCAAGGTTCTTTCAGGATCTCCTTGGATGGTAATTATGTTCCCTTCAAACGGTATTTTGATCTTTTGGTGCAAGGAGGAGGGGAGTGCTCCTATGTCGTGTAGCCATGCTCTTCCCAGCATGAGGTTAAAACTGGAGGGAATGTCTATTATTTGGAAATCGGCCAGAAAGTTTCCGGGACCAACCATGAGATCTAGCTTTAGAGAACCCAGAATGGCCCTTCTGGTATTGTCGTAGGCCCTGACAGTCACGGCGGATGGAGAAAGCTCTGAATCCAAGATACCCAGGCATCTAGCGGTCTTCAAGGGGCAGACGTTTATGGTTGACCCATTGTCAATAAGGACTTGTGGCAAAATCTTCCCTCGAGTTCGGACGGTGATATGGAGAGCCAGGCTGTGTTTCCTCCCCAATGGAGACAGATCCTCATCTGAAAATGACAGACTTCTTTGGACTGTAAGTGACCCGATCATGTTTGGCAGTTGTTCGGGTGTGGAGTCCGGTGATATCACGGCCTCGTCCAGAAGTTTGATGAAAGCGGTCCTGTGGGGTTTGGAGGCAACCAAGAGGCCCCAAATGGTGATGTGTGCCTGGGTCTTCTTCAATTGCTCAAGCACTCTATCTTCTCCTATTTCCTTAGGTGGTGGTGTTTTCTCGGCCTCCGTCGGTGGTGGTTGGTATACCCTTCCTGAACGGGTGATCTGTTGGATCCATAGGGATGCCGGGCCTGATTCTTCAGAAGTTTCTGATGATTCCGGCTCTGTCGACCAACTGAAAGTCCCGGGGGAGGTTTCTGTCATACAGATTGTCTCCCTGGGGGGTTTTGGGATTTCCATGGCTGTTTCTTCTTTTCCTGGGTCCATCATATCCCAGACTTTCCGGGATTAGTTTTGATTGCAAGCGGCTGTGAGATCCCCTGATTCGTCTTTCCTAAACCCTGCCCGGGTAGGAAGTTCATTTTGGCCATCCATTGGTCAATTATGGGATTGAGGCACAGGGCAACTTGAGTTTTTGCTGGCAGTACAACGGGTGCCCTGTAGGCTGGGTCATCTCGTATGAGCTCCACGGGGTCAAAGCCTTCTTCATCAGTGGTTAAGGCATTGATTCCTGCAGGTGGAGCATGGTTAGGGAGTGGATTGTTGACAACATTGGGTCTGCCGGGTGCGGGGATGGTTCCGGCTTCAATGAGGTCTTGAATACGATGACGAAGGGCCAAACAACGCTCCGTGTCATGCCCTGCAGCTTGATGATATGCACAATTCTCATTCATTTTCCAGGTATTTGGAATAGGATTTGGTGGAGGGCGCGGGTTGAGTGGAGTGATTAGTCCGGCCTTTCGAAGTAGCTCCAGACTTTTTACCAGTGTAGTGGGGAGGGTGCAGAAGTTTCTCCTTTTCTTGTCCTCGGTGTTTGAAGGGCCTCCTTGTGCGGGCCAACTCATCGGAGGTGGCTGTTGTGGTTGTTGAAAGGGGTTCTGTTGATAGGGGTATGAGCTTATTTGATTCACGGCTGTAGTGGCTGTCTTTCTCCCGGTGTATGCGGCTTTCTTGGTATCGGTTTCGACTTTCTTGGCCAATTCTTCCTCCACTTGTGACCCCATACTCAACAGGGCCCTGAAGTGTGGGAACACATGCTTTCCCATGCAACTCAGTACGGCTGGAGTGAAGTTCTTCTGAATGATTTCCAGCTGTTCTTCTTCATCGGGTCGTTTGGACATTTGGGAGGCCATCTCCCTCCAACGGGTGACAAAGTCGCTGAAGCTTTCTTTCTCGCCCTGTTTGGCCATTTCCAGGTGTTTACGGGTAATTTCCAAATCCTCGTTGGACCCGTATTTGGTCATAAATTCCTTGACGATATCTCCCCAAGTCTGCGTGTGATGCCTTTCTAGACCAAAAAACCATCTCAGGGCGGCCCCCGTGAGAGTCATGTGAAAGGCCTGTGCTAATTCCGGCTCTCCACAACCGAACACTTGCATGGATCTGATGTAGGACTGTAGATGGGTCTTAGGGGCGTGGTTCCAGTGAACTTGGTGATGGAAGGGAGTTTGAATCCCTGGGGTAACCTTGCTTCTGGGTAGAGGGAGAAGGCATTCATATCTGTGATCTCGTCTGCTCCTTTTATTAGGGACACCCCCTTCTGTAGGACCCTCATCTGCTCTTTCAGCTTCTTCATTTCCTCACTCTCTCTTGACACCTCGTCGGGCTGTTCCCGTGCTATTACCGATTCTACATATACGGCCCGAAGTCGGTTGATGTCTGGGTATTCATTAGGGAGGGCTGCTGGGGCCGGTGGTGGAATGGGTCTTGCGGGAACTTGTGGCCATGGTTGATAGTGGGGGTCAAAGCCGGGTTGTACTTGGGGTTGCGGCCAGACTATGGGTGGCTCTTGCTATTGGTAAGTGGGGCCTGAATCCGGGGCCCATTGGTTCTGATTGTTGGGGTCGGTTTGAACGGGACCAGGTACGATAGGGCCCGTTTAGGGTGGATTGGTTCCTTGAACTGGGGGGAGTACTTGTGAAGACTGTCCTTGGTTCGGATCTCGATTCGGCGATAGTCGATCAAACCCCGGTGGTGCAGTTCGTTCGGCTGATAATTCTTCTATTCGGATCCGGGTACCCTGTTGCTCGTTCGTGAGGTTTGCCAGATCCCTGCTGACGGTCATGAGTAAACGGTGCATTTCGGCTAGGGTTGGCTGAGCTGATGATGCCTCGGCTAGGCTCTGATCTGTCTCTCGATTCTCGCGTTCATCGGCCATTTCAGGTGTGCTTGGTCTTACTAGTCTTCCGGTGTGATCACGGTCGGCCCAACCTTCCAGTCTGTTTGTTGCTTCACGACTGTAGACGAAACCACGTGGCGGAGATGAAGGAAGACTGTGACGCGACTCGATTTGCCAAAAGAACCACTAAAAATTTCCGAGAAGAGCCTCGGATTTTTAAAAGGGTGTCCAAAAGTAAGCCGTAAGGTGGTACATCCCCTACGGCTGTTTGACAAGTGTTTTAACTTGACTCGATCTTATATGCAGCGCAGGTGTACGAACGGTTAAGGCTTCAGGCTTCCTCCTATTTGGCAAGACCTTGCAATATACCCCAGGGGCGGGTACGTGCAAGAATCTTTTGATATACTTCCCGGGTACGTGAGTGTTCTCGTCACTCGATATACCTCGGGGGCGTACTTGGCCAAGGAGAGTGGAAGTAAATGCTTTCGGTTTATGTTGGCCCAAGCAAGCCAACTCCCTACTCACTTATAATACTTCCGAGGGTTTGGGGTAAATTCACACTCGTAAAACCAATGCATGATTTGTGATAGTGCGTGCGAAAAAGGTTGGGTTTACAAATATCATTATCTTGATTACGTATTTTTGAAAAATTCCCTTTTTCAGAAAAATGTTTCTTCTCAATCAATTAACATAAGTAGGGAAAGCAGAAAAAGCAAGTATTCAACAGATAAACAAAAGTCCACATATAAGAGTCTAGTTTTCTAGCGTCCCCAGCAGAGTCGCCACTGTGAGAATCCGCAAATGCGACCCCCGGGTCTCGTCCCCGTTTGGATGGGCGTCTGAAGCGTCGGAAAGGGATTCCGTCGTTCCACTTGCTAAGAGTTGTTTGTTTTGATTCATATCAGGTGTCCCTAAGTTCTATTTCTAGATACAAGAGGGTTCGTTCAGAGTCGCCAGTACGTTTTACGAGAAAACGGACAAAATGGTTATGTAAGAGGAAAGGCTACAGATAAGTCTTTCTTTACACATTTGTCTGCGAAACCAGGATTATATAGGGTTCGAGAACTATATTACGGTTTGGGAAGGTGTTAAGCACCCATTCCGCCCTTTCGGTCTCTAGTGGTCTTTATATGTTTATTCTATGTTGAAAAACTTGGATGCTTTTACTGACAGTCTACTACTTTTCAAATGAAAACCCTAATTTTCTGGGAAAAAACGGGAAAGGGATGAAAACCTTTGTGTTCCGAGATCCGATGTTTTTATTTATTGAAAGGTGTAAGTATAAATGGCAAAACCTCTTGTTTTTGGAAGAGTGTCTCGTATTATTTCTCAGATAATGCCGATTTTCTCGTATGATGATTATTCTTAAAAAATTCGAATCTTTAATGGAACTAATTCAATATGGAATTGGAACTCTTGAGGGGAGTTCTACCAGACGTATCACAATCTATGAAACAGATAGGATATACCGAGTTTTTAATTCCTAAGTAAGTTTTACTAATCCGGGTTTTGAAAATAGAATTTTGTCCGAATGATAATGTACTTACTCTTCTGGTTTTGAAAATGGTTTTATCAGGATCTTTTTGTTTTGAAAACGGTAGACTATTTGTAACTTGGCAATAAGTTCATTCAATTAAAACGTGGACAAAACAACAGAAGTAAAACAAGTACACAGATACCTAATTTTAAAATTGCTAGAAGAGACTTTCTTTACCTTCCCGACGAGAATAATGAATAAGAAAGAAAATATAATCCGACGGAGAGATTTCCGGCGATAATAATCTTTTCCTTCTTCAGATATTTCCGAGAATTCGGTTCCAGAGACGGGACACGTCGAGTGTCGAGAATAGATTCTATAATTCTTCAAAAATACGACGATAGTAGAAAATACTTGATGAAAGACTAGAAAATTAGATTATCACTTAGAATTCTCGGATTCTCATTGCTACCCTTGAACCCTTGGGGGTGTTGGCCTATTTATAGTGCTCGGGGAGGATTGTCGCGCGACATTTCCCTGAAAAGGGAAAGTGTCGCGCGACAAACGGCTGAAGTGATGTGTTCTGACACTGTGATGTGTCAGAAAGTGGTTGGTCGGGTTCAGAGGGGTTTGTCGCGCGACATAGTGGTGATTGTCGCGCGACAAACGGCTGAAGTGATGTGTTCTGACAGACTGATGTGTCAGAGAGTGGATTGTCTGGTGCAGAGGGGTTTGTCGCGCGACACAAGGGAGATTGTCGCGTGACATTTTGATCTGTCGCGCGATAATCCCTCTTAAAAACAGGTTTGTTGGCCAACAAACCCTTTTGGGGTAGTTTCGGGTGTTCGGGTGGGTCTCGGACCAAAAACAGTATTTCTTGTAGGTCGTTAGGGTTCTCGCGGGGGTCACGGATCGGGGTGTCTACACCTTCCGCCTTAACTCCTCGATCGATTTCATGTAATTGTCTGTTAAATGCTCGTGTGCAACCATCAACTTCTTGAACTCAGCGGTTGCATTGTTGTCCACTCCGGATATTAATTGGTCAATCATATCACGACTGATTGACAACTTCGGGGGAACAGATGGGACAAATACATGACTCCCTGTATTGTTGAAAGATGGCCCTACATTTCGACGAGAAGAACCAACGTTGACATTGGGAACACTTGTTCTGGTTGGATTTATCGTCGCACCATCTGATTTGATAGAAGTTTTCTTTGGAAATTCTGTTGTACTGGAAGGATTACTCGGAGTACACACACTCGGTGGATTATCATATATAGGCGGGGGCGCAGTTTGTTCATCCAATTCAACTGGAACACCAGCTTCCTCTCTGACTACATTAACATTGTCCGTGTCCTTCGCCCTTGACAATTTCTGTGCTGAATCAGATGAACTGACACTGTATTTAGAGAAATTTACATCAAAAAAAGTTTGTACACTTTTTGAACCCTTAACATTATCAGATTCGCCTTTTCCGTTAAACATATCTTTCGCCCCATCATTAACTTCCTCTTTTGGCTCTGAAGTGTTTGAGTCCCGTATGTCGATACCCTTACACTTCGATGATTCTATTCCTTGCACGACAGGGATACTCGCCATTGCTCTTGGCGCTCTTGATCTTTTCCGAACTTCAATGTCGATGTCAGATACGTTTGATGCCGCGCCAATGTTGTCCACATCAATTACATACTTCTCTATTACCTGAGTTAATGAAATTTTACAAAAAAAAAAATGAATATGGTTTTTTGTTTGTCAAACTATACATGTAAAGTAACAAATAATGTGATACATGCCTTCACAGGTTTCACATCTGCTTGCTGGAATGCCTTCTTTAGTTTTCGTATGTCCCATCTCACAAACAATGGCTTGTCTTCATCCTCAGCTTCATCTGGATCTATGAACGTGGTAACCTCACAAAACCAGTACTGAAATGAATAATCAGTTTAATAGGTCATCAATTACTAAATATGTTAATGACTAATAACAGGAATAAAGTTGTACACACTAACCATCAATAGTGGTACACAGCCCGTTACTGTCGATGACCTGCTTGCCTTTGCTATTATTGATTCCATCAGCCATTCATAGATAGCCAATGCCCAGTTGTATTTATTCATCTCATCAATGCTGGACATCAGCTTTGCAAGGAACCATGGGATAGAAGTACCGGTATTTAGGAAAAAAACAGAATTACACAATAGGATACACATTAGTTGTGTAACTCTATCCACCTCTACAGGGCTAACCATGCGTAGTCTGCTGACTATCTCACGCTCCACCTGAGTTTTTTGTAGCTGTCCTCGGTTTAGAATACAAGCATTATGGATACCATCATCTACTTGTTGATTACCAGATATATCTATTCTATCACCCAAACAAGGTACTCCAAATATCTTAGTCACCCATGTGGGGGTCAATTTCACATGTTTACCACCAAAAACAAATGTATCAGTAGGAGCGTGATAGCATCGAATTATTCTGATGATGTCCAAATCAGACTTGCGATGCTTGGTCGTTTGTACAAGCCCCTGATTGTACATATCAAATAGGGCGTAAAACGGGGTATTCATCATTGAGTTTACATGTACAGAATTCAGGCCACCCGCTTTGAACAAGACCAACGAACGGGCAAAAGATATCATGTTAGACCGAAACTGATCTGTTGTGACTATCGCAGTTTCACCATCTATTTGTACCTGTTGTATAAGATGTTAAAGCGCAGTAAAGTTAGTTAAATATATAATAAGTACCATATATTTACGATAGCCCACTTTATTTTTGCATTATAGATTAGAAGCATAGAATACCATAGCTGCCGCACGGCTTTTACAATGTGCAGCAGGTCGAGCCCTCTTTGTTCCCTTTTTATCCCTAGACGCTTCCTCATGATGTATCTCAGGTTTCGGAATAGTATTCACCACTGCAGGAGTTACCTGTTAATAGATTTAAGCAGTAGACTAAATTTAACCCACATCTTATCTTTTTGGTAATAAACACGTAATTTACAAACGCGTAATCAATTATAACATACCCTGCTCTTTGGTATATTCAACCGTGGACTTCTTCTTCGGTTGATCAAATCTTGTTTCATTTCCTGTACGATTTAACAAAAACTATTCAATAACTACAAATCGATAGTGAGTTGCACAAACACATACTATTATTAATTTATATGTTTTTCAAATGTACATGTCGCTCTAAATAACATGCCATAATATACGTGAATAGCATTGTCAGTATATCGTCGATATCTAATAAGGTCATAACCAGTTTATAATCCAGCTAGAATAATCCAGTAAGTTACCCTTAAACAGATATCCATGTTATAAAAGCATCAATACCAGTCACATTTTACACTTATAAAAGAAAGGTATTAAACTATTGTACATTGTTTAGTTACACAAATCACACTACATACGGTGATATAACGACTTATATAGGTAAATATATCGTATAATTCTTCAAATATTTAGGTCATATATCAGAAAAGAAAAGGGAAAAATAGCACAACAATTCATATATACAAATACGGTTACTATATATATTAGAAAAGCATTAGGCAGCAAATATACCGTTAGTTCATAATTATATAACATAAATCAAATACTTACCCAATGTACGAGGTCGTCACTATCCATGTATGAATTAATACATAGTATTAGTTTAGGTATGCTATATATGAAACAAAAGTGTTTACGTTAAGATAATTAGTCAGCAAAACTACAAACTTTTTTCGTTATTAGCTGGTATTAGTGTAGGTAAACTATATCTGAAACAATAGGGTATACGTAAATATACTTAATCGGCAAAAATACAAACTTTTGTATATTTCCTCGTATATTATTCTACATGGTATGAGATAGATTATCTGTTTGGTTAATAGTATTTCAAAGCATTATAAACTAATCCCCAAAAATTAGGGCTTGTAACGCAGATAACAATAAACTGAAACAGATACTCGATGCCTGACTCAAAACAGATTACAACTATTGTACCTGTTCCAACTGGTTGGCCATCAGCACTACCTCACAGCGAACGAGTTTAGCCTTGTTTGAATTTTAAACTAAAGCTTTTGCAGTGGGTTGCTCAGACTGGCTGTTTATATCGTAGCTGATTTATATATAAACAGAGGGGGATAATCAACTCGGGACTGAATATCTTCGGAGGATATTGAATCGTATCTGTTTTCGCCGTGATTAGCAGCAAGATTGTAGTTGTCAATCTGTTCGGTACATTAAACGTTGATTAGCTGGGTATTAATTATTAACAATATTAATATTGACATTGGTATAATTGCTTACGATTCAAATATATGTCGTTGAAATATAATTTCACATCAAATATGGAAACATATCAATATAACATTTTAGGTCCTTAACGGGTACAATGACCCGTGGTGGCCCACTTTATCCGGAATGTTTAGTTTACAAAATAATATTTCCTTCTTTAATCCGTAGTGATACATTCTAATTCCCTTTTAATATATCAAAAGTTACTAATTGGACGAGTCATTATATAATCAACATATTAATTTTAAATAATTTGTAACTTTACTTTTATATTTCAAATATTGATAACCTCATCGTAACGGGTTACATTAAATATATTGATTCATAATATTATATATAATAAAAGTTATATTAAATACTGACAACATATATCTTTATTAAAACTACGTCCGAGACCATACCCAAACAAATAAAAAACGGATTGATTATTGTATTCTGTTTAAAATATTGATAAATTTTACATTTACATTAATATGTTTATGTATCTGTTAAATGTATACTAGTTTCGGTACTATATACAAATATATATATATACATATGTGTAGTAATTTGGAACTACATGCGATATGTATATATATATATATATACATATTACTTATATCTGTTTAATACAGAAGGTGTGCCTTTATAGTAAATAAATATATCAATATACATTTTCACATTTTGCACATGCTTAATCTTTGTAACTATCTACTATCAAAGTGACAGTAATTTATTCAAAATATTATTAAATTTTACATTATATATATATATATAGGTTTCATTTCTGTTTTCATATTTTAGTAGTTATAACTAGCTAAAATGTGAATACATAATTGTTTACGATTTGATATTATATTTATGGTGTACCATTTTGCATTCGCTTGTTTGTTTCCTATTTTATCTTGTATGCTATATAAGGATATTTAATATATCTGTTTAAAAATTGAGCAATAATTATTGTTTAAAATTATAATATACAGCTGTTCACTGTCTGGTCACACATATAGAATGTAAACTGCTACATGTCGTTAAGAAAATAGAAATACAATGGCTATTGCCGACCATTTATAGTATAATAAGTTTTAAGTCATCATAAACGCAACAACAATGTTTCAATACACGTAGGATGTTATAAAATGTGTTCCATTACACATTATATTGTATTAAATTACGTATCACCACAATGTATAATTAGTGAAATTCAGATGTCTTAGAACACAATTATTAATAGATAAAACATTACTACTATTCGACATTTAGAACTACGTCCACTTGCTAGAAAATACAATAGAGTACCAGGGATTATGATTCGTGGAACTAAGTATGGGTTCACACATATACAATGTAAACCTTTTCATGTCGTAAAAACAAAACGAATACAATCGACATTGCCGACATTATATAATATAATAAACGTACAGTGTTATTACATATGTTTCATTACACATTAAATTGTATAACATTGTTTATCCCACAACGTATTGATATATGTAATTCAGATGTTTTAAGACACAATTATCGATATATAAAATATTACTACTATTCGATGTTTAGTACCACATTAATTTAAAATATACTACATATAGTATACAAATAATACAATTAGAATGTTATAAACTGATTTTCTTTAGACATAAAATAGTACTACATTACGTATCCCCACAGTGTGTAATGAATATATCTTAATTAAAATTACGTCCGATACCCTACCCAAACAAATAAAAAGCGGATTGATTATTGTATTCTGTTTAAAATATTGATAAATTTTACATTTACATTAATATGTTTATGTATCTGTTAAATGTATACTGGTTTCGGTACTATATACAAATATATATATACATATGTGCAGTAATTTGGAACTACTTGCGATATGTATATATATACATATTACTTATATCTGTTTAATGCAGAAGGTGTGCCTTTATAGTAAATAAATATATCAATATACATTTTCACATTTTGCACATGCTTAATCTTTGTAACTATCTACTATCAAAGTGACAGTAATTTATTCAAAATATTATTAAATTTTACATTATATATATATATATAGGTTTCATTTCTGTTTTCATATTTTAGTAGTTATAACTAGCTAAAATGTGAATACATAATTGTTTACGATTTGATATTATATTTATGGTGAACCATTCTGCATTCGCTTGTTTATTTCCTATTTTATCTTGTATGCTATATAAGGATATTTAATATATCTATTTAAAAATTGAGCAATAATTATTGTTTAAAATTATAATATACAGCTGTTCACTGTCTGGTCACACATATAGAATGTAAACTACTACATGTCGTTAAGAAAATAGAAATACAATGGCTATTGCCTACCATTTATAGTATAATAAGTTTTAAGTCATCATAAACGCAACAACAATGTTTCAATACACGTAGGATGTTATAAAATGTGTTCCATTACACATTATATTGTATTAAATTACGTATCACCACAATGTATAATTAGTGAAATTCAGATGTCTTATAACACAATTATTAATAGATAAAACATTACTACTATTCGACGTTTAGAACTACGTCCACTTGCTAGAAAATATAATAGAGTACCAGGGATTATGATTCGTGGAACTAAGTATAAATGGGTTATTTTTGACGATAAACTAGACGTATTGTGTTATAGCAAACGCGTGTAATATTGCATCCACAACAACTAATACACCCACAACTAGATTATGAATTAAGGACGATGGTACGTGTAGCTAAGAGTAATGTGGTTATTCTGCCGATGATTTAGATGCATTGTGATATAGCATACCCATATAACATTGCATCGACACCCACTACTATACCCAGAACCAGAATACGAAATGATCTGTCGCGTTCCATATAACTATATAATTAAGATGTATTGTAAAACAATTATTAATATATACAATACTGGAATTATTGTATATGGATGTCTTTTTAATATAATATTACAATTTTATGAGTTCACAAAATTATACCTGTTTAATTCTGTATATGTGATATGCAAATTTTTTTTAAATATTACAAGATACAAAATTCAATCTTATTTTTATATATTATAAAATAATTTATGAAACATATAAATATTGTACTAAAATAATACACGTATTCATTATAATCTTAACAGTGATTGCAACGTTAATATTCTACTAGGAATACATTTTTTTTTTTAAATCAGTGCACGATATCTGTTTCAAAAAATCAAGTAATACGAGTTTGTAATAGCTCGAATTATTAAATATTAACTGTTTCAAAAATTTCGACTTATACAGTTATATATTTTTTAAGTCACTCCAATGCCACGTGTATAATCTGAATTGTAGTTCTTGTTATCTTAATGTGTTTTCATGTAAATATGTTTGTATATTTTTAGATAAATTTATACAGCTGTTTTCATATACGTGAATTGTACTAAAATAATAAACGTATATATATATATATATATATATATATATTTCAAACCTTATGTTTGATCATACATGGATATTTAACTAATTTATACTAGTTTTCTATTGTTTAATAATCAATAATTCTCGTACATGCTTGAACAACCTAACAATGATTAGCTCTTTGTAAGATACATATTATTTGTCTGTATATTACAAATAACTATTTCTTAAATGCATTTTGATTGCTTATCCCATTCCTCATTACAAACGACATCAATACTATCTCAATTGCATTATCAATTACTACAGAACCAAGGCATTCTTTGGAAACGTGATTCACAATTTCCCTCCAAAACATAATATATGAAAAATTAAATTTTCCCGCCACTTCATATCTATATATTAAAATGAAAGTCTAACACAATTACACACGTGATATTCGACTTATTTTTGAACTAGGTCGAAAATGACATTCGGTTTCATATGCTATTGTGGTCATCAGACGGTTACTAGGACATCCACTACAACACAGAACCCTGGCCGGCGTTTTCTTCAATGTCTGAAACCATCGGTTAGTGTTGCATCTGTATATTTGCTATTTTATGGTGTATATAATATAAACCAATTCCTGATTAAGATGCTAATGAACAGAACACGGCTTGTGGCTTTTTCCTGTGGGAGGACATCGCTATTTGGATTCACTACAACCAACGTGTTTCAAGAAGGGAGAAGTTTTTATGGGTCTTGTTGTTATTATCATTTTACATCATATGGACAACAGTGTCGGCTAGAAATTAACAGTTATATAATGATTTAGTCTAAATACAGTTATATAATTTTTAGTTTGTCTAATCATGCAATATAAATTTACATTTTACTGCATGTAGAGAGTACAATGTTTATCTGGATATCATTATTCTAATGTATATATAAAACAGATACTCAAGTTGCATTAGCAAATTAAATATATACGATATAAACAGATGCAACAGATGGGTTATCAATCAATACCGACTAATAGCCGAAATAGTAAATCACGGTGATTTTGTTTTTAACCAAATGATTACCTAGGATATTATAGAATTGGTAATGATAGATAATTAATATTTATATTTAGTCAAATTAAAAGGTTTCCATAATTACCAAAAAGTTTCAATCCTTATAAAACATTAAAAAAAATATATATAAAAAAAAGAAAAGAAAACCACCAGAAGTTGCCAAAAGACGAACATGAAAACCTAAAAACTATAATCCACAAATCAAATTAATCACATGCAAAGAGATTTTTTGAAGAAGAGCTGTGTGCATACCGATCGTCAACATCTTCGCCGTACTCGAGTCCATAACCACCATCGTCATCGTCCGATCCAGTCTGAGTAGAATCAGATGTCAACTCCTCGTTCTCCTCCCTTTCTATATCTTCTAGATCCTCATCCCAAGGTTCCTTATATGTTTCACCAGAGTCACCAGAATCATCGCCATTGTCATCAGTATCTTCATCCTCTTCTACGTTGTATTCGTCATCATCCTCATCGCAAGCATCCTCATCGGTATCAGATCCAACATCATCTCTGTTGCTGTTGTCCTCTTCGTCGCCGTCATACTGGTTCTCTTTGGCAGTCTTTTTGTATGTCGGTTTAGTTTCACCTACATCGACTATTCCTCGACGTTTGCTAGGCTCCAGATCAGCAGGTGACGAGTTTATACGTTTAAGGGTTTTTTTGGGACTGGCCATTGATTGCAACTCACAACGGGATGAACAGTTACAATCGTCATAATAAGTGTTTCTATTATATTTATAATAACTGAATAGTCGAATCCCATCGCAACAGTTTAATGCCTAGTAATGAATGCATCGGAATACGAGGGGGCGTGCTTTTTGCGGTTTCCGGTGAAAGATCACAACCAACGGTTGGATTATTGAGATATCTGTTTTCGACACAGATAAACAGGTAATCTCCAATTTACAATGCAATACTAGTTTCCATATTTTTTATTTATAAATTATTGGTGAATAATATATTGTTTTTTTTTAAAAAAAAATTAATATATTACTATGAATACATTTTTTTAAAAAAAATGAAGTGCCCAATACCTGTTTCAAATGCTTCAAGTAATACGAATTTATAATAGTTCGTATTATTAAATATTACTAGTTTTAACAATTTCGCCTTTAACAGTTATATATTTTTAATGTCAGTCCAATGCAATGTGTATAATTTGAAATCTAATTATTGGGACGTTTAATGTGTTTTCATGTATACATAAAATATGAAGTTGTTTATATATGTTTCGATATATTAAATTTCAATCAAAAAATAATTTACAGATGGACTGTTTAGTTTGAATTTTCGTATTTATAGAAATAACAATAATTCGTAGTTTCCATGTTTGACATAGAGGGGCTGATTAGTCTAAATAAAAAATACAATTTATTGCATATTTTTTTAATTAAGGTAAGAGGGACCACATACTAATATATAGATCTGTCCTGTCCTTACTACTAATTAAGTATGAAAAGAGGGAGCTAATACTAATTGCCCCTTCTTTTTTTTATTCGTAAGCTCGTCTATGCTAACTGCATTGGCACTAAGCTGGCCAACAGTTAAGTGGTTTATCCAATATTGGAAATCAACTAGAAGAGGCCAGAAGGGAAGGCTAAGCCCAGCCTCCCTGAAGAACGATATGTGAATTGAATAGTCTTTAAGGTTCAATAAAGTTTCATAAAAGGGTTTTCTCCCTTCAGAAGCTAATCTCCACGTGAAGTTATTAGGGATATATTTTTATTTAAACTCTTGTTTTTGGACATCAGTGATAAGAGCGTATTTACCCATGGTCTCTTGGCTAAGAACGAAGAAGTTGAAGAACTGAAGGTAAATTTTGATTTTGAGTTGAAAATCTTACATGTTCTTGGGATTCTGGCCTAGAAGATGAAGATTTACTCACAAGACAAGAGTAATGGTAGAAGCACTAAAAAAGGGTTGAAGATTTGAAGTTTTTGGTGGGATTTGCAGATTTCGATGAAAGTTATGAGTTTTTTGGCAAAGATTTGTGAAGGCAAAAGGAGATCAATAACTTAGAGAGAGTAGAAAGAGAAAGTATAAGAAGAGAAATAAGAGTAAATATAGGGTGTTCTTAAATATACACTTATAATTTGTCTTTTCATTCATTAAAAGTCAAAACTACGTTAATCTTAACCTAAAATATAGCATAAAACCCTTTTTTCTCACCCCGCTTTTTATACTTTGAAAAAATTGCCACTAATTTGTCTTCTCACCCACTTAAAATTTTATAAATTAATAAAAAAAATTCAATTTTTTTCCAACAAACAATCATCTACTAATTTCATTTAATTACATATATCTCATAAATGTAACCTTATAATAAATATTCTCATACTTTTATATTAAGTGCTATATTTTTATTTTTATTTGTTCCGGCACGATAACATTTTCAATGATATTTTTCTTAATTTTTTCAATCTTTTTATTTGTGCAAACATGAAAAGCTCAATAAAACTCACGTTCAGTTATTCAATATCAAAGTTAAAAAGTGTTTGTCTTAACATGTGCCTAATATGTCATAATATATATATGTATTGTATGTTTTGTTTTTATTGTTCCAATATTTAAATTCTTAAAATCACTCGTAAAAAAATATTAAAAAATGAAATAGTTTGGTGAGAAATCTCTATCCTTTTAATATTTTGCAAGGAAATCGATTTCTTGAGTTTCCAAAAAATTAAATATCTTAGAAATCGAAAGTAACAAAATATTTTAATAAATGATTTATTTTTATAAAAACTATTTTATTTTTCCAATTCATTTTTTTGCCTTTTTACAAAAGATAACATTTTTTAAAAAAAGAAAGAAGAAAATGTTTTTAAGTCGTTAAAAAATCATTTAAGAACACCTAGGGTGAGAAGAAGGATTTTGTGGATACATTTAAGAACACTTAGAAAAATTCATCACTATTCACTTTTTTTTCGCTCAAGTTTTTTTTTCTCTGTCATCTTTCTTCTAGTATTTTTGATAAAAATAAAATTGATCTTCTAATATCTTTGATGCAGTGAATTAAGACATATTTATATAGTACATGACTTAATTATTACTTTTGTTAATTAATTAGTTAACTTTAATGGTTCCTCCAAGCCTTTACAATCTAACCTAACTTATTACTCCATATCGCTCACATGTACGTTTTAGAGAGAGACGGAGAGACAGATAGTTTACGTAAGTATGTATAAGAAAAAGTTAATAAAGAAAAAAATAGCTTAAAGGCTTTTCTTTAATTATATATGGATCATCGTATGATCTTTTACTATTTTTGATGTAGTGAATTAAAATTTATATTTACTTATTTGATAAAAATAAAATTTGTAAACAAATTTAAAATATGAATAATAACTAGTTAATAGCAATGCATAATAAAAGATTATATGAAAGATCATATAATTGTTAAAACTGTATTCATCATAATGAATATTTTTTATTTTCAAAGGTATTATTCAGACAAATTTTTTAATAAAATTTATAAAGGACAATGTAATTTTTGTTTATTATATCTTATATTAATGAAAAAATTACTATTATTTAATATTTTTACTTTTAGCAACAAAACTTTATCGTCTTTACATTGTTTTAGTAAATTCACGCCATCGCTAGGGTGAAGTGCAAGGTTTTTTGAAAATTTGATGGGGTGAGAAGAAAATATTCTCGCACTGGGATGAGAAGACTGATTGTGTGAGTGTATTTAAGAACACTCTAAATATATGATTGCACAAGTAAGCACCCGACCTCAACTAGAAAGTCGAGTTGTCAATAGTTATAAAATTAGGCAATTTTAAGTTTCACTTGAATAACTTAATTTTCTTTTTCTTTTTTTATATGAAACAATTCAAATCAACATAAATCAATGTAAACTGCTTAAATTACTTATATTCTAAATTATCCCTCCTCCAATTGGAGGGATAACCAAACCTCCTCCAATTATTGTTTGAAAAAATAATAGCTGTGAAACATTGACTAGTATTAATCAATTAATATTTGAACACGTGGGACCATTTTTCTCTACATATTCTTTCCATTTTCCTTGCACAAATCTAGACCGCGAAATAAGTCTTGGGCTGATCCAACCAAAATTACATATCAATGTAGAAGAGGAGAAAAGGTAGCTAATATATTTCTTAGAGGAAAGATGAAGTTGCACAGAATAAGTAATCTTATTCTTCTCATAAGTATCTTGTTTGATTTCTTCCCATATGTAGCACCACAAACAGGTAATCAACTTTTTTACCCTACACAATTCACTCAAAATATTACTTTTTTTTTTTGTTTCCTTTTCTTTAATTTATTAGCATCATCATTTTCTGCTTCATATTCAGAGTTTTTTTTTTTTTGGCATGGGTTCATACTATTGAATAGTTTTGAGACTAGTGATAAGATTGTTATACTAAAAGTACACTTAGCTAAATTTTCTTTTCTTTTTTTTTTAAATTACACGATTTGAATCATCTTCATCATTTCTAAATGCCGACTTACACTTCTCACTATACTAAAAAGTTATTGACAACTCAAAACTAATTTCCAATCATTAATGTGTTAAAGAACGAGAGACAACACATCTAGTTTGATGTAATGAAAATTTTATTTGAACCCAAAAATTAACTAATTAAGTTGACATACTTTATAAGTTGACCCAAAATATTTTAATTTAATTATCATAGATATATTCACTAATATTGTTTTGACAATTGCAGGTCAACCGGTGAGAAGATTTACGGTTCCGGTTAAAAACGAAGATATCCTGAAAACAGAAAAACCACGCGGAAAACTAAGACGTATATGTTACGGGCACGGTGGAGTTGTTGGGTGCGACCCCAAAAAAGGAGGAATTCCATAACTCTCTAAACGAAGAGGGTAATCGACTTTTTCCATTTTGAATTTTGACTATTTCTTTATTTCGGTACTTAAAATTTTATTTGTCTCATTTTAATACTCAAAGTTTGATTTAGGTCTCACTTCCCTTCAAATTTGAATTTTTCTTTTAAAAAATTGACAAGGCATCTACTTTTTGATGAAAATAAGAAGTGGTTCAAATTTTGAGTTCTAAAATAAGGTGAATGGAGCTTTAAAGACTGAAGTGGAAAAACAGAGAAATTTTATTTATTTATTTTAATAAAATAACACTTTAGTGCACTGAATTTAATTTGGGAGCTTGAGCTTCTCCTTAATATATATATATATATATATATATATATATTTAACACAAAACGTTGTCCAGCATTAATTAATTGAACACGTGGTACCATTTTCCCCTACATGTGGTAGCAATTTCCTAGCACAAATTCAGACCACAAATTCAGTTTTGGGTTGAACCAAGTCAAAAAGGCAGATCATGGTTAGTTATTTAAAGAGGATCTAAATTTGTTAAAATTATAACACCCAACAATTACATATTAATTCAATACACAAGAGAGGAGATATATATTGAGTTTTCTCAGAGGAAATTAAGATGAAGTTGTACCAAATTAGTAATCTTATTCTTCTCATAATTATCTTGGTTGCAGGATATTTCTTCCCATATGTAGCACCAGGTAATTATCAACTTCTTTGTTTCATTTTCTTTAATTAATTTGTTATCCCCATCAATTTTCTGCTTGATATTCACTTTTTATTTTTTATTTTTTGATATGGGTTCATCCTACAAAATAGTTCTAGTCTAGTGATAAGATTGTTATACTAAAAGTACACTTAACTCAAAAACATTTTTTTTTCATTTTTTGATTACAACGATTTGAGTTCTTTTCATCCTTTCTAAATGCCAAGCAGCACTTCTACTAAGCTATTGACAACTCCAAACTAATTTCCAATAATTGGAATGCGTTATGTTGAAAGTGAAATTTAAGTTAAAGAGTGTGTCACTAGCTTTCACGGAAAAATTCTTGCAATTTCACACTATACACCCATAATTTCATTTTCAAATTCCTATATAAATACATACTCAAAATTAATAAGAATGAGAAACAACACATCTAGTTTGATGTAATGGAAATTTTCTTTGAACCCAAAAATTAAATAAGTTGACATACTTTATAAATTGACCCAAAATATTTTAATTTATCATAGATATATTCACTAATATTGTTTTGACAATTGCAGGTCCACATGTGAGAAAAATTACTAAATGCACTCCTGATGGAAAATGTAGAACTATATCAATTGTTTCGTTGTAATAAGTATCAAGTTTTGAACTCTTGCGAACCTTCTGCATGAGTCGCACGCAACTTTTGTAAAATATATCTTAAATTAAAACCTTGTTGTATTTGAATTGTTGAAGGCTTGTGGGTTTATTTTAATTGTTAGATTATTTTCAAATTAATTCTAATTGGGACCATATATGTAAATTATTAATGTGTGTGTTATCATCTATAAGCCTAACCCTAAGTGATCTAATTAAGTTTTAAGTATGCTTAAAGGTATGTTTATCATGGAATTAATGTGTAGATCCTATTATGTAAATTGTATTTCTATGAGGGGCAGAAATATAATTTAAGAGAGTTTTCAACCACCAAGAAAACTTATATATAAGAGGACTAGGCCCCCAACCCTCCCTAATGCGATTTTTCTCATATCCTCTCAAGAGAGACACTTAAGAATTAGGAGGGAAAGGGTTGGAAGACCATCATCTCTATTTTTCAATTGTTCTCCCGCTCAATTAACATCATCACCAATGGATTCCAGTACACTTCCATTATATTATTTCTTCTTCTCTTTGCTTCAACATGGGATTTTAGGAACCATGTTTTAAGTCTTGGTAATTTGTTGTTTAACAAGTGGTATCAGAGGGAACCCATGTTTGATTCATAGAGAATTTATAAGTTTTGATTCATGTATTGTGGGTTAATATTATTATATATGTTTATAAAAGAAATCCTGAATGCTCGACAGACCATACGAATATATGTAGTATTATATTTTCCATATATGTTTATATATACACTTGGATTTTCGATCCATGATTTCTTTTCTTTTGGCAGTTTATTAAATATATATATATATATACATGTGGATGTAATCATTACTCATATATATATATATACATATGGGTTATTTAAGTTAAAGAAAGGATTATATATATGTATAGGTTCTGCCAATATGTATATATAATATGTTTAAGGCTAAGGGATGTATATATATACAAGATTCAGGTTCAGTTTCAAGTTGGATTTCGATTTTGATTTCCATTATATATATATTTATGTATGTATTGTCGGTGGGCTTTATTATTTTGGCATGATTTGACCAATGATTACATATATATATTGATTGTTTTAAGTGAAGGATTATTGTCAATAATGATGTAATATATACTTGGTAATCTGCCATCTTACATATTTACATATAAGGAAGAAAAATTTTAGAAGAAGATAAATATTTTTGTATTTTTTTTTTTGCACGTCGGAATTGTCACTGTTTATAGCAGTGACCAGTTTATCCAGAATTGTTACAGTTTATAATTTTGACCAGTTTCAGTTTGTCACTGTTTTCAGCAGTGACAAAGTAGCATAACTTTTCTGTTTATATAAAATTTGATTATTTATATGCGACAACTATTATTTCTATTATTTGTCTAAACATTCTATTAAGGCTAATTTACACAATATGTTACCAAAGTGACCTCTTTTATGTATATAAAGAATGATTAGATGTTCGTGTTTGTTTAATTCATGTGAATATTAACCAATCCAAAGAGGGGTTCATATTTGGCCGAATTTCATACACACTTGTGATGGTAAATATGTGACAGGTAAACTAATGTGAATAATAAATCAATCCAAAGATAGATTTGTTATTTGACATAACTTATTGTCAATATTTGATCATTAAAACAAGAGTATCACTTATAATTAATATCATTATCCAAAGATTTGGTATTAATGTTGTACTCGGTATCTTAAGATGTTGTCATAAAATTAATCAATTTAAAGTTTGTTTATTTTATATTCGGCTTTAAGGATGGAAAAGAGAACATGTTAATTGTTCTTGACTATATAGACATAAACTTGGCATTGAGGATGCCAGTAGACTTGTCTAATAGAAACTTTAAATTCAATTACAGTTTTGCATCAAAACGGGAAAGAATGAATCTGTACTTTTCGTCTCTCATCACTAAAGTAGTTCTAGAATCATCCAAAATATAAGGAAAGGGAAGTATGGATCGTCTAGTTATCTCAAAATCGATAAGCCGAAATAATATGTTGCCAAGGTAACCTCTATTGCTAGATTTATTTATATTTTAACATACTTGGATGTGTATACTTATTATTCATGCGGATACTGACCGGCCCAAAGGAAGGGAATTACTTGGCCGAATAATGAGCATACTCACAGTAATAAATATGAGATGTCTATTAAGTTTTTCATGTGAATAATAACTGGCCCAAAGGAAGGTTATTATTTGACAGGATTTGACTTATATATTTGATTATTACATGAAGATGGCCACTTACAAGTTGAATTTTTTTTACCAAAGCCATTAATATCAATGTTGTGTCAGGTATCTTGAGAGGGACCCCATTCTTGATTATTGAATTAAATGTTATGTGTATAACAATTGTTATAATAATTATGAGCATGTTGAATTGATATTCAGTTTTTAGTTCTACTTTTATTTCTGCCAATATCGTTATAGATTTTGAAAATTCTTGAAGATATTGAGTTTGGGGGGAAGATAAGGTTTAAAATGTTGTTTTTAAGAATTCGTCAATTTTCTTGTCAGATATTATTGATAGTAATCAAAATTTTAATTCTGATAGACTGGTCAAGAAAGTTTTAATTAATTAAGAAAATCAAGGAAATCTAGAATATCAAGGCAACAATAAAGAAGCTTCCCAATAAAGATTAACAATTTCAGAAAAGTCAAACTCAATTAACTCAAGACAAAATATCGTCTAGGAAACTCATATACATATGCGTATATTAAGATGTTATTTCTCAGTGGAAACATTGAAGAAATGACATATACAGTGTAACTGCAAAGTTTAGTATCAAGGAGATACAAAATATACAGTTTGCAAATCAACAAATCCATCTATGTGTCCAAGCAAGTTGCTTGTGATTGGTACTACATATTCCATCAATTTATCACCTCATACAGTTTCAAGGCTAATGTGATGGATGCTAGTATATACCATAAGATTAGTGGGAGTAAATTGACATTCCTAGGGACTATGTAGATAATATTCTACTTTTTGATAATGATATAGGTTTATCATATGAAATCGAGAAATTTCATATAAAGAATTTTAAGTTGAAAGATCTCAGGGATGTACTATTTTGCAAAAATACTCAAGTTTTAAGTTATCATTGGGTTATTGCAAAAGAGTTATATCTGAAAAATATCTTGTCATATTTTCTGGCATACTATTCCAGGGGATACTCCTATTGTTAAAGGACACAAATTAAGTATGAAGTTTCCATAAGTGTTTGCTATTGGAAATATTATTCATGGTTAAGTATTAACGGATTTGGTTTTAGCGTATGAAATAAAGGATGTTTTGGTATATGTTTTATGGAATGAACTAATAAAGGCAGCAATTAAGATTTTACAATATTCATAAAGATTACATGTTCATATTTTGAAATCAGATCAGTTCAAGATCATTTGGTAGTCTGATTCTATTAAAGCTTATGATTGTCACAAGGGCTGCATAAAGTATTAAAAAATCACTAAAGTTTTATTGTAACATAGAGTTCTTCTTATTATTAAGAAGATAAGTTCAGAGTTGACAAGTATGAATAGAGCATATAAGGATAACTCCACAAATATAAATTTACTCACCAAAGGCTAGATATCTGGGGCCATTACTGTCAAATTGGTTGTGGGGTATTGGTTACTTGATATTGTGACAGTTTAGTGGGAGTTTGTGGCTAATTGCTTCTATTTGAGTATACTTGTAATTTTTCGATCGAATAAAGGATTTGGTTTTGACTCTAAATGTTTGCTTTCCATTATAGTAATGACATTAAGGGGAAAGTTTAAGGACTGATCTCAATCAAGTAAAGTAAGACCAATTGGAAATAGGCATGTGTAGATCACATTGCATGTAATTTTCATGCTACGCACCATGATTGATCTATGTCATTTGGCTGTGTTGGTATATGTGACCATTGATAGGCTGAATTACGATTAATGTAACAAAGACTACTTTGATCCTATGTCAATATAGTTGATGGATGAGATTGTTCGGATACCCTTAGGTCATGATAACAAATTTTGGAGCACACTGCAGTTAAACACATTTATTAGGATACATATGCGGTCTAGTGGGAGATTGTTGGATTATTTTCAAATTAATTCTAATTGGGACCATATATGTAAATTATTAATGTGTGTTATCATCTATAAGCCTAACCCTAAGTGATCATAATTAAGTTTTAAGTATGCTTAAGGGTATGTTTATCATGGAATTAATGCATGTGTAGATGCTATTATGTAAATTGTATTTCTATGAGGGGCAGAAATATAATTTAAGAGAATTTTCAACCACCAAGAAAACCTATATATAAGAGGGCTATGGTCCCCAACCCTCCCTAATGCGATTTTTCTCATATCCTCTCAAGAAAGACACTTAAGAATTAGGAGGGAAAGGGTTGGAAGACCATCATCTCTATTTTTCAATTGTTCTCCCACTCAATCAACATCGTCACCAATGGATTCCAGTACACTTCCATTATATTATTTCTTCTTCTCTTTGCTTTAACATGGGATTTTAGGAAACATGTTTTAAGTCTTGGTAATTTAATATTTAACATTAATATGTTATAAAAGTTAGGAATCTGACATTTTCGAAAATTGTGATATTGATAATTGAAGAGTTGCACATATTCTTATTTACACATTTAAAATTAAAAGTTCAATTCTTTTTCTTCTTCCTCTTCTTCTTTTTTTCTTTTTTTTTTTGTAACTATTGTATATAAGTTTTGTGTATGTGTGTGTGTGTGGCTATTGACACTATAAAAGTAAAAGCAGTCTTGTACCCTAAAATAATCCTATAGATGGACGAAAAAAAATTCTTCCAATAATAATTAGTTGAAGTTTTGCTATATCCTAAATTTATGGATGAGATTATTATGGTATATTTAACTGCCAATCCTTATTGACCGGATAGAACCATCCAAAATTGTCAAAAGATAATATTTATAAACTTTAATCTTGTGTTTGGATGGAGTAAAAAATACTTAGAATTTGAGCAAAAGTCAGGATTTGAAGTATGGAAAAGTGGAAAAGATAGAAAGATGCTTCGTGCGTAAGATCGGATTTAGAGAAAGGGGGACGCTAAGCCATCAGCCATGGCAAAGAAAGAGAGAGAAGAGTACTTATGATTTGAGTCAAATTTTGGGAGAAAAACTGAGACAGAAAAAAATAGCATCTTAATATGCTCACCCATGTGCTAATTCAGCGTGTCCTCAAATTGTGTCCCTTAATTGTGTCTTCCTAAAATTATTATTTAAGGGATCGTCATTTATTTGAAAAAAACAATCGTCAATTATCTAAATAACGTGATTTACCAAATCACGTCTCAAAATTACGCCAAAATTATACTTCTAAAAGCCTCGACCGAAATATTCTTTCTGCTTTTCATTTACCCCGCAATTGAATAACTATAATTTTTCCACCAAGTACGAGGTGAAAGAAGTTTCATTTCTATTGCCATATATTAAAAAACTCAAACCGTCTACTTGTCTAGCATTAATAGCATTAATAAATTGAACAAGTGGTACGATTTTCCTTTAGAAGCATGTGGGAGCATTTTCCTTGCACATGCAAATTTAGACCACAAATTATTAAATTAAGTTTTGGGTTGAAACTAAGTCAAAAAGGCTGATCAGGGTTAGTTATTTAAAGAGGATCTTAATTTGTTAAAATTATAACACCCAAACAAGAGAGGAGAAACTGAGTTTTCACAGAGGAAATTAAATTAAGATGAAGTTGTACCAAATCAGTAATCTTTTTCTTCTCATAATTATATTGTTTGCAGGATATTTCTTCCCATATGCAGCACCAGCTGGTAATCAACTTCTTTCTTTAATTCATTTTCTTTAATTTGTTATCCCCATCAATATTCTGCTTGATATTCACAATTTTTTTTTTCTATATGGGTTCATACTACTAAATCGTTCGACTCTAGTGATAAGATTGTTATACTAAAATTACATTTAATTCAATTTTTTTTTCTTTTTCTGATTACAACAATTTGAATTCTCTTCATTCTTTCTAAATGCCAAGCAGCACTTCTACTAAGCTATTGACAACTCGAAACTAATTTCCAATAATTGGAATGCGTTATGTTCAAAGTGAAATTTAAGTTAAAGAGTGCGTCACTAGCTTTCACGGAAAAATTCTTGCAATTTCACACTATATACCCGTAATTTCATTTTCAAATTCCGATATAAATACATACTCAAAATTAATAAAAACGAGAACCAACACATCTAGCTTGATGTAATGGAAATTTAATTTGAACGCAAAACATTAACGTACTAAGTTGACATACTTTATTAATTGACCCAAAATATTTTAATTTATCATAGATATATATACTAATATTGTTTTGACAATTGCAGGTGCACTGGGGAGAAGATTTACTAATTGCACTCCTGATGGAAAATGTAGAACTATATGTATCAGTTACGGTCGCGCATTTGGGTGCGACCCCAAAAAAGGAGGAATTCCATAACTCTCCAGAAGAAGAGGGTAATTGACATTTTACATTTTAGAGTTTGACTTTTTTTTTCATTTCGTTGCTTAAACTTTTCTTTGTCTCGTTTTGATACTCAAAAGTTTGAGTCATGTCTCATTTTTATTCAAGTTTGAATTTTTCATTCAAAAAATTGACAAGGCATCCACTTTTTGATGAAAGTAAGGCGTGGCTCAAACTTTGAATAATAATTGAGGCGAATGGAAGTTTGACTGAAGTCGGAAAACAAAGAAACTTTAAGGGTGTAAGAGATCAATTACTCCTAAAAGATCTAGTGGCTAAGAACTAGAGTTTAAAAATAAAAAATAAAATGTAGTGAGTAAGAATCAATAATTTCGTTGTAATAAGTATCAAGGTTCGACTTGAAATTCGACAGGGTTATCAGTAAAAGCTCGAAATGGCTCATTTCTGGTACCTTCTAACCCTCTTCTAGCCGAAGCATTAAGCTGCTGTGAACCTCTAAGTTGGTTGAAGGAAATGTATCTCTCAAATGTGACTGTAGAATCGGATTCGCTTATGTTAATTAATGTGATCCGTGGGAATTTTAGTGTTTCTTTGTATTTTGGTATGATTGTTCAAGATTGTAAAGTTCTAGCCAAGGACTTAGGGAACTGCTCTTTTTATTTTATTTGTCGTTCAGCGAATCAAGCTGCTCATGCCCTTGCAAAGACCGCTGGTTCTGTGTCTGAGGGTGTTGGGAGTTTGTCCCCCCTCCCTTAATTCTAGATATTTTAAACTTTGATTTAATATAAGTGGTGTTTTTAGTTGTCGAAAAAAAAAAAGTATCAAGGTTCGAACTCTTGCGAACCTTCTGCATGAGTCGCACCCAACTTTTGTAAAACATATCTTAATTAAAACCTTGTTTTATTTGAATTGTTGAAAGCTTGTGGATTTATTTTAGTATGTTATAAAAGTTGGGAATCTTATTCAAATCCAAATATCTCTTTCTCTATTTCTCTATTTCTCTTACAGCTCATTTTACGATTTTTCAAATTTTTTTGCAGTTTAATATTTTCAACAACCTCTTAGTTTTCCTTTGAAAAAGTAATTAGTTAACACGAAATGTTGACTAGCATTAATTAATTGAACAAGTGGAGAGCTGCACATGCAAATTTAGACCACAAATTAAATCTTGGGTTGACCCAAGTCAAAAAGGCAAATCAAGGTTAATTACATAGAGCATTTTCAACCGTTGTGTAAATATTTTTGTGTAAATCCTATGTGTCAGGATATTTTTACACAAAACTTGAAGTGTAAAAAAAATATGCTACAATGGTACATTTTTAAACTTTTGTGTAAATTTTGAATAAACCAATAAGATAATTATGCATATTAGATATTATTTTATGCAATTTTTTATTATTTTTTCTTGAATTTTGGTATACATAATATTATAACAACAATGAATCTTGATTTGTTGGTCTTAATGAGTAGATTTTAGATATATATTTCTTATTAAATTATATAATTTCTATTAAAAGATATTACTTTTTAAAGTATTGTAAAATAATTGAGAAAAGAAAAAGCTGATGTGGCAGTGTAAACTTGGAATGTATTTTACACATTCGTTTTACACAAAAGCTAAATTTAAAAGACTACTGGAGCTCAAAATTTTTACAAATTTTGTATATTTTACACAAAACCTAAATATACACTACTGTTGGAGATGCTCTTAGAGAGGATGTTGATTTTCTAAAATTATAACACCCAACAATTATATTATATATACATATATATATATATATATATTATATATATAAGAGAGAAAATATGTTGTATAAAATTAGTAATCTTATTCTTCTCATAATTATCTTGGTTGTAGGATATTTCTTCCCATATGTTGCACCACAAACAGATAATCAACTTCTTTACCCTATACAATTCACTCAAAATATTACTTTTTTTTTTTAATTTATTATCCTCACCATTTTCTGCTTGATATTCACCTTTTTTTTAGTATGGATTCATACTACTAAATAGTTCTTATCTCAAAAACATTTTTTTGTCTTTTTTAGTTACAACGATTTGAATCATCTTTATCCTTTCTAAATGCCGACTAACACTTCTCACTATACTACCAAGTTATTGACAACTCGAAATTAATTTCCAATAATTAATGTGTTCAAAAATTTCATATATATATAGTTGCAATATGTTATGTTCAAAGTGAGATTTAAATTAAAGAGTGCGTTACTGGCTTTTATGCATTTTTTTTTGCAATTTCACACTATACACCGGTAATTTCGTTTTCAAATTCCTATGTAAATACATACTCAAAATTAATAAGAACGAGAAACAACACATCTAGTTTGATGTAATAGAATTTTTATTTGAACACAAAAATTAACTAAGTTGACATAGTTTATAAGTTGACCCAAAATATTTTAATTTAATTGTCATAGATATATTCACTAATATATTGTTTGACAATTGCAGGTCCACCGGTGATAAGATCTTCCGATGGAATTTCATAACTCTCTGAAAGAAGAGGTAATTCATTTTTTACATTTTCGAGTTTGAATGTTTTTTAATTTAGGTGCTTAAAGTTTTTTTCATCTTATTTACAAATCAAAGCTAATTTATCCAACGCAAGTACGTAACATTTACTAGGCTGGGTCAGATTTTAGAACAAAATCAGAGAGGGAAGAAATGCAAACAAGAGTTTTCGACCAAAGCTAAAAAAAAATCTTTTAAGGCCGTAAATTAAAACAAGAAGAGAACAAAAAATTGGGGAAGAGAGCTGGAACATGCAATTAAATGAAAATTAGCCTTCGATTTTCTGAAGAGAGAAGTTTTGAATGTTATGGGGAAGAAACTAATGTACACTGTTAAGGAAAGATGGAGTAATTGGAAACCATAGAAATGTAGGTGGCATAGAGAAGTATTATTTTAATAGGGGCCTTGCTACTATGATTCATGTGAACCAAAAATTACTAAAATTTTTAGATCCTTAACTACAAACCTGTCCCCCCCCCCCCCAAAGGGGACTTCCAAAGCTTTGAAATTTTCTCATGAGTTAATTTTTAAATGGTAGCTCTGAACTTTAGAAGCGGGTCTAGAGTGAAATATCATAAAGAGAAATTTGGGTTTGAAAAGCCCAAACTCAGTGGCTAACGAAATAAGTTAAATGGGTATAATATTTAGACTTTCATCAAGAATCACAACCTTTATAGATCCATAGTACCATAAAGGGTGTGGGGCTTTCATTTATTATTCATTTGCCACCTTATGCCACGTACTATATGGAATTCTTTGGTTTCAATCAATTATAAGTATAGTTATGCTCCTCATATTCATTTGATCAAATATAGCGAATCCTATGACATCATTTGTATACAAATGCTTTAAGCAAGAATTAGCATACTACATTTGACAAACACATGTATATAGTGGCTTGTCCATCTTATTGATTCAAATGTTCATTCCAAATAGTCAAGTTTTGTGGTGAAGTACCGATGTTATATTTTCCATTTCATTGTCACCGTCCATACTTAATCATACTTCTTGCTTTAAGAGGATGTTTTCTTTTAGCATACAAGCTAGACTATCCTTTAATTATTTATATATTCCTTATTGTGATGTTGCCTTTCTTCATGAAGAGAGCTTAGTAGAGTTGGTTTGGTTGTATTTTTTCGAATTTTTAACTGCCAACATATAGGCCCTTCAAATAATAAGTGATAAATATTCTTCACATTGATGAATGCATTAGAGTCTTGTCAATTAGGTACATAAACATGATTTCCAACCATAGCAAATGAATTCCATATGTTATAACTACTTTTAATGCAAGAATAAATCGGCCTTTATATTCTCATTTCTTCGTTCGATAATCATTTCAAAATACAAACCATTTAAACTTTAAAAACCAAACACGTGACTTACATGCTTTCTACCCCTCCTTGCGGTTCAACACTTGGACTTACCAAGACTATACTATAAATTGACCGTCTACATTTGAGTATTAACAATTGCAATAATTTTCGCAGGTCATTGAGAAAGTTGTACTTTCATTTGATTGCTTAGATTGAGTTTTGGATGAGAGAGAGAGAGAGAGAGAGAGAAATGTGGATTTGTTATAGTTTTAGAGAGAAAAAGTAACGGATATGATTTTGGAAGATGATGAACAGTTCCAATGGACAAAGTGGTCAAGGCAACAAGTTTTTGGATGGAGTTAAAGGTCCGTCAAATTTTAGGGGTTAAGTCAAACGATTAGCAAAATAAAAAATAACTCAATTTTTTTATTAATAATAAAGAAATAACTCAAAAAAGTCTAAAATTAAATAAGCTGACATACTTTATAAGTTAACCGAAAATATTTTAATTTATCATAGGTATATTCGATCACTAATATTGTTTTGACAATTGCAGGTCCACAGGTGATAAGATCTATTAGATGCTCTCCTGATGGAAAATGTAGAACTATATGTTACGGTTACGGTCACATTTTTGGGTGCGACTCCAAAAAAGGAGGAATTCCATAACTCTCTAGAAGAAAAGGGGGTAATAGACATTTTATATTTTATATTTTGGAGTTTGACTTTTTTTCTTATTTAAAGTTTTATTTGTCTCATTTTGTTTGAGTTGTATCTGACTTTCATTCAAATTTAAATTTTTCTTTCAAAAAATTGATGAAAGTAAGACGTGCCTCAAACTTTGAGTACCAAAATGAGGTGAATGGAGCTTTAAGGACTGAAGTGGAAAAACAGAGAAACTTTAAGGATATAAAAGATCAATTACTCTTTCTTCTTTTTTGAACAACTGCACTTGGAAGGAATTCAAACACGGATCTCTCACAGGAGCTTAGTGAATCACTACGCCAGTCCCATAGGGTCAAAATTAATTACTCCTAAAAGTGCCAGTTGTTAGATCTATTTAACTAATTTAGTCGCTAAGAATTAGAATTTTAAAATAAAAATTAAAACCTAGTGGGTAAGAATTAATAGTTCGTTGTGACAAGTATCAAGGTTGAACTCCCGTGAACCCTCCGCACGAGTCGCACCCAACCTTTGTAAAATATATCTAAAATTAAAATGTTGTTGTATTTGAATTGTTGATGGTTTGTGGTTTTATTTTAATATGATATAAAAGTTGGGAATCCGCTATTTTTGAAAATTGTGATATTGATAATTGAAGAGTTGCATGGATTCTTTTTTAGACATTTAAAATTAAAAGTTAATTTTTTTTTTATATCATTTCTAACTGTTGTATATAAATTTTTATGAAATACAAGATGCTCATTGAATGATATATTTTATTGTGGCTGTGGCTATTAACATTCTATAAAAGTACTTTCATACTCTAAAATAATGTTTAATTAGGACACTTTCTCATGATTAGCTGTTATGCTTTTGTAGCCATAAAAATTATTTTAGAATGCTAAAGTATTTTACTATTTTATATAGTGCCACATCCTTCTATATTTCATCATTAATTAAATTAAAATTATTATCATTCATCATTCATCATTTTGTAGAGTGCTAAAATTATCATTCATCACTAATGTTTCTGAGTTCTGTTTCTATACTTGAATTATTTTATTATTATAATTGTCTATTATTGTGATACTATAATTTCATTATAATTTTACAAATCAAAGCTACTTTTTCTAACATTTACTAGGGAGAGTCAGATTTCAGAACAAAATCCTTAAGGCTATAAATTAAAACAAGAAGACAGAGAAAAAAATTGCGGAAGATGGAGAACATATGTGCAATTAAATTAAAATTGGGAAGAAAAATAGCACCAAATTGGGCCTTGGATTTTCTGAAGAGAGAGGTTTTGAATGTTATAGGGAGAAAATAATGTACATCGTGAAGGAAAGATGGAGTAATTGGATAGAGAAGTATATTTTAATATATAGGCGCCTTGCTAAATGTGATTCATGTGAATTACTGAAATCTAACATATTACAAGCACAACATATTTTGGATCCTTAACTACTAACCTAACAACCCCCCCCCCCTCCCTCCCGGGGAGTTCCAAAGCTTTATATTTATATTTTTAAATGGTAGTTCTAAACTTTAGAAGCAGGCCTCGAGTGAAATATCATAAATAGAAATTTGGGTTTGAAACGCCCAAACTCAATAGCTAACAAAATAAGTCAAATGGGTATAATATTCATCTCTTCATCAAGAACTGCAACCTTTATAAGTCCGTAATACCATAAAGGGTTTCGTGAAAAAGTTAATCCGTTTCAACCTCCAACTAAACTCTCCATTAGATGAAAAGTGTAATGGAGGGGAGTCAAGTCCCTCTTCAAGACCATAAAGCCATGTTGTTGATTAGCACCGTCATTAGGTGTCGATATAGCTCCCTATGTCCTTTTTACTTTGTTTTCTCCTTTTGTCTTATTTCTCCTTATTTCCGAAGTCTTCTACTTCTGTCTTTATTACTCTTTCACCCCATTTTTTAGTTTAGCTTACTCTTAAGTCCCTTACATTCTCAATTAGTGGGGGTTCAAGAAATGGGGAATTTAGAATAGTACAACTACACAAGGCACGTTCTATGCTCAAACTCAGCCCGCATTTATTATAAGTTTCGGGCTTGAATTCAGGCTACCTGTATAGATGGACATGCTTAATCATAAAAGGTTTGTGAGTTTTGACAAATTTTTGTCTTTTTAATTGTATATAATTTTGGGTATTTCTTAGTATTTGGTCATTTTTAGTTTTGACTACAAATCATTGTCGACCCGGATACCCGGGTTAGGATCCGGATCCAAATCCTAAAAATAGGAGAGGCAGATCATAGCTTATGGCTTGGGCCGAAGTAAGAAATAAAATTCACACTGCTATACCGGACCTAGTTGTGAGACGCACCAAAGGGCTAGCCCAATACAACAAGCACCTGAGCACACCAAGACAGGCCCAATCAAACCCATAAACAAGTCCAGTTCTATGATATTGCCCATGGTCAAGTTCAATGATTCTACAAATAAATCAAGCTAAGTCCTACACCAACAAGGTAACTCTAGAAGATAAGGCAGGTGGATTTATATTTATTGGGAGACTAATTACTTGTATAACCACGTTACTTCTTAGTGTTGTATGTTTATTTGTCTTAAATATTTACTTTGTTAGCAAAGTCCTTGTCAGATTCGAGCATTCTAAGCGAATCTATGCATGAGGGGACATTCCGCAACAATTGTATTTTAGAAAACATCAAGCTTACAAATACATTTTGCATATTTTAAACAAGGTAGGCCAATTACATGTTGAGCTAACTCGACCCAAATTTTAATTCAAGTTTAAAATTTTTATTTACACTCAACCAGACTCAAATTTAACTAAAAGCCGAGCCAAATTTACCATGCGGAATGGACAATTTCAAACTTGCTCGAAATGTTTGCCATGCCTAAGAAGTATTATAGAATAAGGATATGTGTACCAAATCAAATTAAATGAGCAAATGACGTGTTAAAAAGTATATTTATTAATTTTAGTGGTACTTCAAGTAGACCCCACACACCAACCATTGCATTTTCTAACTCAGCATTTGGTTTAACAACTTGTTCATATAAATTGGTACACATATCATTGCTCAATACAATAAGATTGCCTTACATAATTTTTTTAATGAGCTGTCATAATTTTTAATGTGTTCGAAACGTATTGTTTATGCTATATGAAAATATTTTTAATGAAATAAAAGGCTGCAAGATCAAAATAGGAAAATGGAAAACATGACACGACTTTATAACCGCTGAAATATCTTCTGGCGTTATGTATATAATAATAATATATGAGGAAGGTTCCGGTTACTCCGGTTTAAAATTAAGTGAAAGTAAGTATTGTTATTATATATTAGAATGATTTGAAACTTTGGACCTTTGATAATCAGAATAAAAGTAACTTATCTAACGGTAGAATTAATAAACTATGAATGTGAGAAAAAATATATATGTAAATAAAAAACTTATTAATCTTAAACCGATATAATTTAAAGGTTCTTTTTCCATTTTATTTATTTTGGGTGAGATTATTGCCGCATCTCAAACTTTTTTGTAATACTCCCTCTCCTTACTTTGTGTAATATGATAATATATATATATATATATATATATATATATATGGGAGCATATCTCATGCGGACCACTATTCATGGACCGTCCGTATGGACTGGCCCGTTTGGCACGCTTCCCGATATAATTTTTTGATGAAATTTTGTGGGGATGTTCTTCATCGTGTGTAGAACATCTCACCAAATTTCATCAAAAAATTCAACCGGGAAGTAGGTTAACTACATGATTGAAAAATATTGGATTTTATATATCTATTTCTGGACCAGTGTTTTTCAATCATGTAGTTAACCTACTTTCCGGTTGAATTTTTTGATGAAATTTGGTGGAGATGTTCTACACACGATGAAGAAAATCCCACAAAATTTTATCAAAAAATTCCATCGAGAAGCATGCCAAACGGCCAGTCCATACGGACGGTCCGTGAAGAGTGGTCCGCATGAGATATGCTCCCATATATATATTATGTCGATACAATAAAACCAAGCTATTTTAAGAAAATATTACACTTAGGTGGCGTTTGATAAAATATTTGAAATTGAAAACTGAAACTGAACAAATTATTTGTTTACTTCTGAAAATTATATCTGAAAATATGTTATTTGTTTGAATATAACACAACTGCAAATTAATTTTTTAATATGAAAATTTTGCCTTGATTAGTGTATTTAGATCACATGATTAGAACTTTAATAAAGATAAAATAGGTCTTTTGTAATGAAGAGTTTTAAGTTTTTAGATTTAAGCGGAAAATTTGTCGCTTAAAATTTTGAATAAAATTTTTCAAATTTAAGTGATAAATTATTAAATTTTTATGCCGAACAAACAATTTTAACTAAATTTTTAAATTTAAATAGACAAACAAACCACCCCTCACTCAGTTGTATTTGTATGCGTACGTTCTCGGCCATATTGCATGTGATATAATGGACGAAAGTAATGGGGAGTCTTTTTGGGGTGCCAAATCGGACCCACCGTTTATTTTTCGGTGCATATATATAGACAAAACGGACCTAAAATTTCTTCTGAAGCAGAATGTAAAATGCTTGCCGTCGGTTTCAGAAAAGAAATCTCTGAAGCACAACCATATATCTTATCCAAAAATACACAAACATCGGCGATGGAAAATCAAGGAATGATCAAACTGCAAATCAAATCGACGAATTTCCCGATGAGTTTCAGTGTTGCGTCTGCCTGTAAGTCGTTACATTACGTTGTTCATTTAATATATATATATATATATATATTCATTGCTGTTTTTGCACGTTGCTTTAATTTGTTTAATTTTAGCTTCGAGATTTACTAGTTTAGAGATTGGCACTAATATTTGTGTATACATACGTGATATATGTAGGTATTAATTTGTTTTTGAGGTATTATTGGTCCATTTAGGGTCCGTTTGGCTGCGTAAATTGCCTAATTTGAAAATTAGTTCACTTTCAATTGATGAATTGTAAATTTGTGTATTCGGAGATAATTAGATTCTAATTCATTGAGTGTTTGGAAGACTTAGATGAGAAATTCCAGATGTTAGAATTAAAACATGTTCTGGATTTCGCTATGTTTGGTTTGAGTTTTGGTTCGTTCCTAGAACCCAAATTGGTAATTTCACTCGCAAAGTTTGAGCTTTATCAGTGTTGATATGAACTGTAAGAGACTTATAGTGTGAATTTGTCATTTTAGGATTACAGGAATGAATCAAAACTCGAACCAAAGGAGTACCAAGTGTACTCACTAGATTTCTTTGTAGTATAGAGTTTGAGTGAATTCCTAGTTCTAGAATGAAGATTGTTCAATATTTTGCAACCAAACAAGTACAAATGTAAAAATCGTAAATTGCCTCACTGTAAATTCTCTAATTTTGAATTTCAGGGACAACCGAAGAAGCTCCTATTGTCTAAATTGATGTTGATGCCTCTAGTCAAATTTTAAATAGCATAGAGGAATTTAGAACTTGTTTGTTGTAAACATTTGGAATTTCTCCTTTAGGTCTTCCAAATATTCCGTGAATTAGAATCGAATCATTTATAAATGCACAAATTTACAATTCGTTAATTGAAATTGAATACATTTTAAAATTAGGCAATTTAGGCAACCAAATGAATTGTTTATTTGTTTAATTTTAGCTTCGAAATTACTAGTTTAGAGATTGGCACTAGCATATGTGTATACATAAGAATACATATGGGCATGAATGTGTATTTCAGGTGTTGTTGGTTGGTTTAGTAATTTCTGACAATAGTGGATTAAATTTGTTGAAAATTTACAGACTTATGTCAAAAGAATATGGTGCACGAAATCTTCGAAAGTGAAGCAAAACTTTATGTAAATTTAGCAAAGTCCTTGTAAAGTTCTCAAAGTGCTAGCCAATTCCAATGTCAATGTAGGATTGCTAATTTGTGACTGATACCCCTGTTTACAATTTGCCTCCTATGTTTGTGTTTGCGGCAAGCTCTGCTGTTATTTTATAATTTCTAATGAAGAAATATTAGGGATGTTTCAGAATCTTAATGATGAATACAAAAAATTTTGTTTGGATTATACAAAAGTGTATTTAGTTACTACCTGTCTCCAAAACTAAGCGTTCACTATTCTTTTTTGGGACGTCCCAAGTTGAGAGTCCGGTTTCCCTTTTGGGACAAAATCAATGTACCAAATCTCTTGATAGTAAATTATTTTTATACTTGACCGCTGATTGCATTGAAATGAAGAGGCATGGATACAACATTGGCTGTTAAATAGTCATACTTCAATAGAAGTATATTGTTCAAGCACACACAAAATGATTTTGAAGACTCCCTTATGGGTTGTTCAGTACAATATGGACTAAATTGCTTCAAAAGCTCGTTCCGGGATACTTGTTTTTAGTTTCATCCTGAGTTTTTCTTGTTATTTTGTGAAGTTATTTTTTTGGTTTCTTCGTTTTGGGGGATACATTGACCCCAGATTTGAGGTACCTTTTTACTTGTATCTCATTTATAAATGTTATCCCTTCTTGTATAAAACTCTTACTTTACCGACCCATAATCCCACATCGGTAGTTAATGGTGAAGTCTTGGGCCTATCTGTTGTTTCAGTGAATTCAGTTGATAACTTCAAGCCAAACTGTAGTGTTACATATAGTACCAGTGGGAGCATTACCGTGTTGGGGTGTGGTTATGTGTAGGTGAGGTCGAAAATGAGCTATGACCATTGGTCCGTGGTCCCACTAATGAGAATGTCAGGGATTTAAAGGGGGAGTTTGTAAAGAGATTATTTTGTCCCCTCTCACTTTGTCTCTTGCCAAATTTATATTCCTATTAACCCAATATTTCTCCATTTCCTTGTCATTTGACTATTTGAGTCAACTTTAATACCAAGTACCAACAATCAGTACCATAATAGTCCCCCTCACTTTTGGCAAATACCCCTGCAAACAACAGCTTCACCTTGCTCAATGTCACTGACCAGCTACATAGTTACTCGCATAAGTGATTTGCACAACTTCGATATTGGAACATTGAGCATAAACTTCTGATTGTTAAAAAAAACCCTAGATTCTAGATCCTAATACCATCAGTGG